>BLKR01001277.1:0-267116 GCA_011170035.1 Teleogryllus occipitalis
AATTTCCTGTAAGGAAATTACCCGTGCATCGTAGGAGACGCGCAAGTGACAAGACTCCTTGTAAGAGCGGAAAGTACTTCACTTCAATCGCTGGGGAGGTATGTCTTTCTCACCCGACAGCGTTGAGTATACTGTGGTTCGTCACTTAGTGAGCGTTAATGGGTTTTCAGAGTACTTGTGCCTTTTAATAAAACGTGTTTGGATGATTCAAGTAATAAATGCTTACGGCATTCAAGTACTTCACAATAAAAATTCTTTCGAGTTTACCACTAGGAAAAGGGCTTCTCAAACAATCAGTTCACGCCTCCGAGTTTCTCTGATGCACATTGGTGAGATGCGTGCTTGTGTTGGTTTGTGACTTCAGTGATATTGTTTAAGACTGTTCAAGAGACCTGGCATCTACTGATGCAGGAAATGACCAGCTGGACGCTTGGTAGCGTGGTAGTGGTGCAGAGGGACAGCTCTTCTAGCAAGGTTGCACGAACGTGAATAAGGACTCTCTAAAATTGAAATCTGCGGTATTTGGGGGAGCGAGATGTGGTCCAGCCGCCCAAATTTGTAGTGTAATATCTGGTTTCGGATGTTTGCGTGCGTCGTTTTGCAAGGCTAGCAATGAAATGCACGCCGTGGAAGGCAGGAGTGTTCCTTGGGCAAGAGGAAGAGGGAGGGTTGGGCGACCTTCGCCCTGCGGCCTGCCCATCGCGAGCACGTGACGTGGACCAATTATAGCGGGTCTGGAGGGGGCCGCGGGGCGGGCTGGCCATCCATCGCCCCCGTCGCCCTCTCATTACGCGTTAATCCGGCGCGCCGCCCGCGAAGCCTCATTTGGCAGGTCACCCCGGCGCCCTCGCTGGCCTCATTACTCCCGCCGCCACACCTCCGCCCTGCCTTGGTTCATCCTTTGCCACGCGTCCGAAGGAATGTTCCTCGGGGGTCCACCACTCCCTTCCATTCGACGCTCACTCCCTTGGAGCCACGTGTACATAGCAACCTTTTTGTATTTGTTGTTCATTTTCTTCTTCTTCTTCCAAATATTCTTCACGTCTTAGACGAGTGCTACAGTGAATGGAGGATGACGCTGTTACGACCTTCCCCAGCAGTATGCAATTACCTTCTCGAACGAATTGAGAGTCATGAAATGAAATCGCGATTGGCTTCCGCGACACGGAATTGGCGACCCGATTGGCTGGGCATGCAAATGGAGTGTGGCGCGAAGGTGCGACCGTTGGCGCGAGCGGGGAAGAGATCGTGAGGGGCGACCGCCGCGGGGTGCGGCCTGTGGGCAGCCGCCGACCGATCGAAGGCCGATCGAAAACCCCGCGCATCGCGCGCGCGCGGATTCATGACCTGTGAAGGCTTCAGACCGGCGAGCGGCGCACAAAGGGCGGTCAGCTCGCTTCCCCCCATGCCACCCACGCACAGCTCCCCGCCCGCGCGCTTCTGATACACCTCCCGTGCGGCTACGGGTAAGGGAACGCGCCATTGGCTCTTTCTGCGATTTCCTTAGACTTCTTTCTAATGCATCTTTTTAGAAAAAAAATAGTTTCCGTGATGACAAACTTTGGAGCTCCAACAAATGACATATTGGTTACTTGTGGAGAATAGCAGCTTGTTGATGACATTTGAAATAAACAGAAAGTGAGCTCATTTTATTTTAGTGTACGTTGAGCGTATTTTCATCATTAAAGAAGAATTTGTGATTTAGCATATTAGAAACCCCAAGGTCGGAAGCGATAATAAAGTGAAGTTGGTTTAGAAGTTAGAAGCAGCTGCCAAATGAGCTTCCGAGAGCACTCGTCTGCGATGCGTGGGGCCGGCGGCCGCTGCGGAGAGCAACGAATGGCGCCCGTCGAAGCAACATGCACTTTTAATTATTGGAAGCGCAGCGCTGGGCAGGCGGTCCGGGGCGGGGCGGGGCGGGGCGCGGGGCCGTGTAACGAGGGTGCTAATGCACGCTCCCGCCCGCGCACTCTCGTCGCGTGCTCATGTTGCGTTGTACTGGACATGAGCGCCCATCGCACCCCTCTCCACCGCTCCCCGCCCTTCCCCGCTCTCCGCGCCACCTCGCAGCCTCCCGCAGCTGCATTGTGAAGATTTGCATTCGCCTCCTCGCTTCAAACGTTTCCGTTGAAGGAAATACCAGGAATTACGAAGGTCGTAGCCGGAAGATTTTTCGTTACCCCTGCTTCTACGAACGCGCAGTAGAATCTTGTGATTGTCAGCAACGAGTAATTTCTATCCTCTGCATCGGTTCAAAGAGGAACACGCATCCGCACGCGAAATGCAAGGTTTTCGTGGTAGTTTGTAGAACATCGGTGCGGTTTGTTCTCCGAGAGAAAAGTGCGGTCGCTCAACCCGTAAATGCCTCGCCGCTGACGCCGCGACATTTAGCGCGGACTCGTCTGTCTCCGCCACTCCTGCTCCTCCTCGTTCGCTCGCGCCAGCATTTCGCTGCACGCACGTGCGTTTTCAGTCGTTCCTTTCCCCTCACCCGGAGTCTTGGCAGATTCACTCCTCTGCCCCTGGCTTCGCGCTTTCGGCCGGCCACCGCTCCGCCCCGCCCCGCCCCCGCTCCCGCTCCCGCTCGCCGCCACTTCCATCCCTGGGCACCTCCGCCTCGCGCCTGCCCCGCCGCTTCGGCCGGCGTACTTCGCTTGGCGCTGCTCCGCCCGCCCGCCAATAGCGTGAAGCCCATGCCTGCCCCTTGCCCTTTCCCCCCGAGCCAAAGGTGGCGTTCTTGCGACGAAGCCGAGCGTGGATCTCCCTTGTGCGACGGAAAGGGACAGTTTGAAGATAAAGAGAATGCGGTGCGCCGGTGGTCAGAGGATCCTGGAGAACAGAACAGGCCACGTCACACGTGAAAAATATGGCAGGGTTGAGAAGGTTGGGGTGAGCGCGTAAGCATTGAAGTTTGCCCTTTGATGATCGTGAGCAGGAACAAATAAGACCTTTTGCGCCAACTTGGTTTATAAAGGGTTTGAGCCAAAGTAAAATTATAGGGAGCATACGCTTGAGGACCGTCGTGCAGACGAGCTTGGAAGGATGCAGCGTTGCACTGGCCGGCGAGTGCTGGCGGGCGCCGCCTTGGGCGCGTGGCGCTGCGCAGTATCGTGATAACGCGGTGCTCAATTACTGCCCGCTTCTCGCCCTCGCCCAGCACGCCCGCCGCGTGCTCCGCCTCCAGTGTGGAGAATCCACACGAATGGTCATCAGCACCTCCTCATCTCAGGAAGTTCGAAATCGATTAGATTCCATTAGATTCGATAATGTCACGGCAAGGTTTAGTTCTGCGCCTTTGTACTGACTGATTCCTAGGCGTTGCCTTCGTTTGTCAACCGTTTCGGTCCCTCTTCGCCCCGCCTCAAATTTCGGATTTTCATTAACACAAATTGTGGAAACTAAGCGAATTTCGAATTTTTTTGTTGACTGTTGAGATATTTTTGTGAAAACGTTTCAGGTATTCCCTGCTTTAGTTTGAGTGTTTGCGTAATATACACAAATATTTCAAATGCAACTAGTGATCATTGTGTATTTCACTGAATTCTTACGATCCCCTTTAGTTTCGTAGTAATATAAAAGTACATAGGATTGTGCTGTCTCTTCAATAAAAATTAAGTGCTGGTGGAGCTATAAAAATAATAACTTCTCTCAGTTAATATCTTGGGATTCAGAGCCGCCTAGAAGGATGTTCTTTTTTTAGGTGATGGCATTTTCTAATACGAATTTCTTTGGGAGAGCAGATAAGTGACAGTACAAGAGAGAAGATTTCGTTGCGCAAGATTTCGTTGCCCCAACTGCCTCTACGTCACGGGCGGGCAAGATAAGATGAGAGCGACGTGTCACTTGCGCGCGGTGATTCGTGCTAGTGGTCATCGCCGATTCCCCTCAATGAGATGATTGCTCTTTCGTCTGGTCGCTGGCCACGTGCGCCAGTCTTGCCCGCGAGCGATCCGCAGTGATCGTCGCCGGCCACCCTTCGCGTCCGCGGTCTTCGATTTCTTTGTTGCTTTTGGTCTCTCTACGAGACACTACAACATCCTGGTGCCGCTTTATCTGCGTCTGAGAAAAAGTGGATCCCTTATTTATTTCTTTTTTTGTCAATCACCTTGCCTTTTACGTCGGTCCTTCCGTCCACCTTCGCTTCCATCCCACTTCTATGACGTATTGATGAAAGCGGACGCAAGAAGACAGCTGGTACGGGAAATGCAAAAGTGTAATCAAAGACTCGTGTGTAGCTGCAACTGTAGAAGTAACACTAGAGCGGGAAGTAGGTGAACAATCTATACGATATTGGCTCCCTGGAAGGTGATTGCGCTTCAGACAATGTATTCGAAGTTTCGACGAGCTACAGTTCTTCCGGAAGGAAACCACACCTTGTGAGTTTCTGGGACAACGAAAGTCTCAGTAGAGATTGGAAGAAATGGAGGAAAGAAAAAACAACGAAGAAGGAATCTTGAACAATTTCGTCCTGAAGAGGACTCAAACGTCGGCAACATTGCCTAGAACGCGTCGTATTCTGGACAGCCAATACTCCACCGACTCCGGCCGTGCATGGGCTGCGCATGGCGCTCCAAAGCCCCGCCGGCCTCGCCTCCCAACCAACCGGAAAGGAGCCAAATGGACGTCTTTATCTAACTCTTTTTTAATCTAAAAAAATATTAATCATCTCATTAGTAATTTTTTTGGTAAAAATGTATCAGAACATTGAGAATGAGTGCTTATCCAAAAACCCTAGGTTTGCAGTTTAAAAACCATCAACAAAAAACAATTAAATTCTAAATGATGATTCGTGGCATGCATATGATAAAAATATTTTGATTATTTTTATTTCGTGCCCGGATACACAATGCTCATTGTGTAAATTATTTTGGGTTTCGCGGAGGTAACGACGGCCGTCGGGGCGACCATTGAATTGTCCCCGTCGGGAAGGCATTGGGGGTCGCCCTGGTTCGCTTCCCTCCGCTAATCCCGTCGGGGCGCAGGCTCCGCGCGCCCTCGGCCTGGGGCTGCACTTCCTCCGGAGAACAGAAGCGGCGCGGAATCGCCATGTCAGATCGATGGCGCCACCCCGCCGCAGACGACGCCTCCCCGCCCGCCGCGCCTTCAGCTGCACTTCCTGCGCGCGCCCACGCCCACGCCCGTTCCGCCCTCGCCCTCGCCCCGCCCCGCCCCCGCCCCGCCCCCGCCCCGCCCTCGCCCCCGCCTCCGCCCCCGCCTCCGCCCTCGCCCCGCCTCCGCCCTTGCCCCGCCCTCACACCGCCTCGCCCCCGTCCCACCCCGACCAACAACGCCCCGCCCCGCCCCACCCCGCCCCACCCCTCCCCGCCCCACCCCGCCCCGAGCCGCTGCGTTTCCGTGGCTGAATCCTTTCTCTCTCTCCCCAGTGCGCTGGCTTTTCGAAGGCGCACCGCCCCCGCCCCGCTCTCTCCATTCTTCCCTTCGGTCGCGCTCCTCCGTCCGCCTTAATTTCGGCTGTGCGCGCCTCCCGGGCGCGGCGCGGCGCTCCGTCTCCGTCCGGGCCTTCATTACTCAGCCCCGCGCCCCCACAAATAATACAACGCAATTGCTACGGAGGCTCGGCCGTCGCTGCCGTTCGCCGCGCATTCGGAAATCGAATATGGGACCTCACGCCCCGAAGACGTGCGTTCTGGTCGCGAGGCGCCAAAACGATGCTCATGTTACGGTTCGAGAGCATTTGCAGATAGGATGTCTCAAAATTAAATTTCCATGTGTTTTTGTTTCGAAAGCCATCGTATTGATTTTGAAAAATGAATAAATAAAACAGTTAAAAAGTAATTAAACCTAGGTAAATATGCATTCAGATAATCGGGATTTATTTCGTAAGTGCGTTTTTTATGTAATTCATGAGATGACGTATTCATTGACTTTCTGAAAATACATTTCTTTTCTGTTAGAGTAGTCTTTGATAGGACAGTCCTAAGGAAAGGAAGTAATAAATGGAATCAAACCAAAACGTGCCTCCAAAGTTTAAAATTTTACTTATAACGTTCATTATTTTCCTATTTAATTCATGTCGTAACTTCTGGCAAACCTAGTAGTCTGTTCGTGTTTTGTGTTTTAAGTCGTGAGTTTCGATTTTTCTCATCAAGTTTGTGTCTGCTTTATTGATGGCAAAAGGTTTGCGCCGCATCTCTGAAGCATGGAGACCACTGTGCGTCGCCCATCCCTCGCCCTGCCGCCCCGAGGAGCTAGCGAGCGCGCGGGCACGCACCACGCGCTACGCTCCCCCTCTCCCTCCCCCCTGCCGCCACGGCCTCCTGTGGCATTATCCGAGAGCGCTTACGTCATTTAACGATATCTCGTTTCCTCCCTCTCCGCTCGACGGGGCGCACTGGATTACAATTTCTGCTTTCGCCTTCCTCCTCCAGCCGATGGGGCGACGAATGGCAGAAGGAACGCGCGACTTCCCCCAAAAATTGAGTGAAGGGACAAGTGAATGAAAAATATGAGTTCGAGATTCAGTAAGAATTACATCTTGGTAATTCTGCTTTCTCTGTTACTTCCCAAACACAAGTAGCGTTCATGTTCCATCGTAGTTCTTCTTTGCTGCCAGGAAAGGGCATGGCTTTATGGAGAGGACAGGTGGCGGGCGGGTACTGTCTCTGCAGCGGGGGAGAGGAAGGAAGTCCAGCATGCGCCAACGCCCGCATCACGGGACAAGAGCTCTTCTGCCCCTCGTCGCTTTTCGCCTGTCTCAGAAACTAACACTGATGTAGTCGCGGCAAGAAGGGAAAGGATGCTATTTTCTCTCAACGCTTTATTGAAGCTGGAGAGAATCTGTTGCAAGTTTGATGAACTTCGAAAATGTTTTTATAAGTCTCAAATAACGAATAAAATGGAAGAGACTTTCCCTTTTGTGATAAATACGATTCCAAAATAGGACTACTTAATTTATTTTCCATTCCTTAAAATTCATTGGTTAAGAATCCTGTTTCATGGCTGATGCGAACCCCAATTCCGGACTGGATGGTGAAATAATATCTCATTCAGCTGCTAATTCGCAGTTCATAGGATATTGTGAAGCGCCGCGCAACAGTGGCTATACATTTGAATTGATCGCTGGAATTGTGACTCGCGTGTCAATTGAAGTGCGGCACGCGTCACTGTTTGGCGCAGCAGGGGCGTTGCATCTTTCATGAATTCAGGGGATTCGTTATGCAAAGCACAGGAATTGCATCAAAAAATTAAAAACGTGAATGTTTTTCGATGGTATTAATTCTTCATTCGTCGGCTGCTGAAATAATGTTGTCTTTTATTGAGAGTTATCGACCGAGTTATTGAAAATTAATTAAAATTCGAATGGAACAATTCAATTTCACAATGAAACAATTAAAATGTATGTAGAATTCAATTATCAAAATTAATTTGTATTGTAGACTCAAATTAAACATTACTCTGGTGAATTATCGACCGCTCAAAGCGATCGAAATTCCTGTCATTCCTGAAATTGGCCTGTAAAGAGATTTTGTGTGTAGTGGTTTGACCTGTAAGTTCTGTCATACACCGATGTCTCCGCCCATTCCGTCCACATCAAATCAAAGTTACGAGAAGCCGCCAAATGTATAAAAACGGTAGCAAGTAGCCTGCGCGTTGAGTTGTTCGGGGGGGCGTGGCGGGCACGGAGCGGGAAGGCAGCGGGCGCGGTCGATGTCGGCGGGGCGGTGGGGCGCGCGTCGAGGGTCGACCTCCGTCACTCGGAGCCGTAATGACGGCGCCGCCCTCGCCCTCGCCCTCCCCCGATGTCCGACAGCGGCCGCCCTTAATTTCTCGTAATGGCTCAATAATGTTGAACAAAGTGTCCGCGGCGGCGGTCCCTGGATTGCTTCCCCGGCGGAGCAGCCCGGCGCGGCGCTCGCCACCTCTCGCCCGGGCGCTCGCCCCTCCGCCGCCTCGAGCAGTGCGTGGTGGGCCCCCTCCCCTCCGCGTTGGCATTCACGCGAGAAATCGTGCACGGTCCCTGGCGTACACCTGCGCCACCATAGTCCACCTCCTTTCTCACTTCGTTCTCTGGCTAGGTCGTGCCGCTTCTTCCATGTTGTTTGCGTCGTGTCGTTGCTTGCAACAGAAATCCCGCGGTCCATTTTCTCTTCCTCCCCCTCTCTATCTGTCTCGTGGTGTCCAATGAATCGCTGCTGTTCATTAGTGGAATGTTGCGGTTTGCTCCATTTCAGTGGCATTTGTCAAGTTTCTTTCATGTTGTGGTTATTAAACTCCTCTGCCAGAGGACATAAAACCGTGATCATGACCCACTAGTCGTACTGGATTTACTTATTACACAACAGGATCGAATATATTATGTAATAATGTGTGACCTATTAGATGTGATATTGTCATATCACATCTGACATATTTTTTGTCTGAGCGTTTTCTTGATTCGTTTCCAGTATTGTAGTGTTGCTTTTGTTGTGTCCACAGGAAGCGATCGCGCTGCTGGAGCCCATGACCAACGACCCCGTCAACTTCGTCCGCCAGGGCGCGCTCGTCGCCTCCGCCATGATCCTCGTGCAGCAGACGGAGCACACCTGCCCCAAGGTAAGGCGCCCATGACTCTTTCGTCAGGAATTCCCTTTCGGTACGAGTATTCATGTGTGAGATATTAGAGGATAATGTGTGATCTCTGGGGGAAACGTTTTTATAGAGGAAGTAATTATAATTTTTGTTTTCTAACGTGCCGTCGCGTTGAGTTGGGCCGTACAGTGAGAACGCGCTGCGTATTAACGAAAGGAAACGCGTTTGGCGTAGTGATCCCGCTCTCATCGCAAGATGGGAGCGAGGAGGACGGGCCCGCCCCGCTCCTCGCGCTGCCCTCGGGCGCCGGCAGCGGCGGCGACTCGAGTTCAAATATAAAACAGTGGTGCGTAGACGGCGGCCCTCGGATCCATCTCGTCGGGAATGAGTCAAATATTTAACTTGATGATTTGGCGCGAGGGACAGGCCCGCCCCGCCCCGCTGCGCCCTCAGCCGAAGCGCCTGCTACTGCGCCGCTGCTCCTGCGGTCCCGTTCCCACCACCCGTTGCGCCGGGGGGAGGCGCGAGTTCAGGACACCCGCCCGCCCCGCCCCGCCCCGCCCCGCCCCGCCCCCGCCCCGCCCCCTCCCCTCCCCGCCCCACCCCGCCTTACCCGCCCAGCCCCGTCCACGCCAAAGCGTTCGAATTTGCGACTTAAAAGAATTTGTTTATGATTATTAAAGAGACCTCGATTCTGTGGAAACGGGTAATGTTTGAGAGAATGCACGGCCAGAAGAGCGAGAGTCAGCTCTTCTCCCGAGTTCGCATGAACGTAAATAGACTTTGTAAATTTGAGCTCTACGGCAAGTGTGGCACTTGTTTCCGGATGTGGTCACCCGGCGTTTGCTGGGCTGGGGGAAGCATGGGAGGCCTCAACTGTTCCTTGAGCGAGAGGAAGTGGGGCAGGGGGCGGCGTTCGCCCTACGTCGCGCCCATCGCGTGCACGTGACGTGGCCCAATTACAGCGGATTTGGACGAGGGCGATGGCAGGGGCAGGCCGCAACGATGCGGGCGGGGCGCCGGCAAATAAAGCAGCGGCCTCGCAGGTTGTCTACCGGTAAAATCCCGCTTGCGATCTTTGGTTCACTTGGAGATATGTGCGGCGTGAAACTGCTGAGTGCACAAGGTGGAACTGCGAGCTCGGCGTTTGTGCAACGGCGCGTTCTTCGCCGACCCAGTTGTTGCGTGGAGAGGCTGCAGTTTGAAGGGGGGATGTGGCTCGTTGCGGGCAGGCCCCGCCCGTCACGAGCAGCCATCTCCGGCTGCCTCGTCCGCGGTCTGACAGCGCGGCCCCGCCCCCACCCGCCCCCGCGGATGGTTTATGCAGGTTTTAATTCAATGCGCGGATTAGCGGGTCAAACGCTGCGGCTCGGGCGCGATCTCCCGCCCCCGCGACCGCAGCGCCGATGAATTAGCGACGCGACCGCGGGCGGTGGGCGCAGCGCAATTGGCCGTGACGGCGCTGCTCGCGCGCGCTTTCCTGCCTCAAACGTAGTCCCCCCCCCCCCACCTTCTTCCCCGATGGAGACGAGTTACGAGTTGTTGGATCAGAACAGTGCTCGTGTAATCGTTTGCAAGAGTCCTGCTTGAGGCGTTAAAAGCACAGTTCCTCCGTGGGAGAAAATGCGAAGTATGTTGTCTGTGTAGGTCCAATGCTGAACTTACGTAGTTTTCTCTCATGGCACAAATAGTAGTTTAATGTCTTACTTGATGGGTATGCAAGCCTCAAATTAAATTTCACACATTAAATGTTTTGATGAAGTGTTTCTTTATGAAGTAACGAATGTCTTCGTTTCAAGTATTTTCCGTCCGTTGCGGTGAGGTGGTTCACGTTAATTGTATTTAGACCCAATTGGATGTGTAAGTAGTACTTTGTTGTAATTCGATAAAATTAAGTTCGCGAAAGTTGCAGCGCTCTCTGTGTTACTATTGTTTGAGGGTCGTCAAAAAGAAATCTTGATTGTGTTTGCCACTTATCTTTCCAGTTTTGGCGCTTCTGTCCATATATCACCGCATGTAAACTAGCGATAAGTGGGTCGGTTATTGCAGATTTAGTATTCTGTTTCACTCTGTGTACAATATCGAGTCCTTCTTCCTCGTAATACGATAAACCTTTAACGCCCTCGCCCCGTGGAATGGCATTGTTGGCGTCCGCGCACCCGCCAGGCTGTTTTAGTAGTACTAAATTCGTAGACAAGCACGCGGGAGCGCAAGAGAGCGCCGGTAAAAAGAATCGCCCATAAAAGCCGCTGGAGCTCTTAACCCCGGACTCCCGTCCCTCGCCCTCCGCTTGCCCTGCCCCGCCCCGCCCTTCCTCAGGGACCCGGAACTCCTCCGCCCTGCTCCGGCGAGAGGTCGCCCCCCCCCCCCTTGCCCCTTGGACTGGCCCCCGGGAGAATGCTGGAAATCTAATTCGCAGCATCGAGACGGATACACAAGAGATGGGCGGTGTGCCTCGCCTTTCGGGAAGAAGAATGCCCGCGGCGCTCTCTCGAGGAAGTCGCTGGCTTTGCCCCCGTCGGCCATCGGCTGGCGGGTTGCGCTGTTGTCTCAACCTAAAGGGCTCCTTCTGACCTCAAGGTGGTGCAGGCAATGTCTGTTCAGGGGAGCGGGAGGTGACCGTCAAAGCCCTTTTTGTATTAACATTCAAGCGAAGAAGAGCAGTCTTCTTGATCACAGGACCACTTATGGAATTGAAGTTGCAAGATTGTCCATAATGCACATGATTATTCATTATTGAAGAACATCTCCGTGCTCCGCGCGTGTGGAAGAGTAAAGTAATTTGCGTTCTCAACTTGGAGCTGTTCTGCGAGCACGGCCGAGGCGGGGCGGCGAAGCGATTCTTTCCGAGCGAGGTTTAAGAGGCGCGCTGGCGGTCGCTGTGGAAAGCGCGATGTTGTGGGGCAAGGCGTCGAGGCGGCAGCTTCTTCGCGAAGTGCTGTGCAGCGCTTTCCTGGCTCGGTGAGGCTCGCCTGCCAATGGGCGCGGGGGGTGAAAGGTTAAAAATGGCACGGTTTTGCGGCAGCATAAATTACGACCGAAATTCCAAAGGATAGTCTTTTCGAGGAAACTTGTAAGGTTTCGAAGGCAGAGACGTGACTTTGCATGCTATGTGGAGTGTTACAGGAAGCTGCGGGTCAATAAAGTAAGCTTTTTCAAGAAACCTCGCTGACAAATGAGAATGAAAACGAAAAAGATTTCTAGTACGTCAGCGCGTCCTTCCTGATGCGTAACTTTGATTTGTTTTTGGCACGATTTTCTCTTGCCGGCATGTGACTTTCCACGATCCATTAGTTCTTTCGTTCTCTCGTAAAATCAATAAAGAAAGGACCCTTAGTGTCATCTTGCAAAATATTTCGATTAGCGCCACATTGTCAGTCGTTGCAAGGGAGTGCAGGTTTGCAAAGCCCACTGTGCCGTATAACTGAGCTTCACTCATGTCCTTTCATGTGGAGTTCGCAAACTTGACCGAACGTTGTCGTGAGAGCCGATCGCTTTGAAAATGTAAGCGTATTGGTATACACTGTTCTGCTGATGCCGCTTTCTGGTGACGATCCGTGGTATAGTTGTCAGAGCACTCTTCCCTCGCCCTCTTGGGCCGGCGTTCGATGCCCCTGCGACTCACGTGTAATTCAAGTGGACGAAGCGGATTGCGTCAAGTCTCCATGTCGTTAGCCCCACTCCGACATTCCTCCATCGCTCCATCATCTCTCACTCACCCCTCGTCATCGCGTCCTTCACTTCTACCCAAGAGTGGAAAAGTTCTGAATAAGCCTAAGTTAAGCTTTGCTAGTATAAGTTACGCTTGGTGGGGAGGAGTAAGAATACACGAACGAAAGGAGAACAAGAATGTAACGGGTAATGAAAAGTAATTAGTACTGTATTGAGTAATGGGAATAAAAATGCGTTGTCATTGCCAACATTTTTGTTTATTACAATATTATTAGCAGCTATCATAATGCATCCGCTGTTTAGAATCCTGATGCACGACTTTCTTTATCCCAAGCCTTCGAAAGCTGATAGTAATATGGAAATAAACAAAAGAAGTTGTCACGACAACGCCTTTTATTTTTATAATTGGAATGCCAACAACACATCACCAGTAAACGAATGTATTAAGAAATAGGAACATTGCAGAGTGCTGTAGTATCGCGGGGCATGTGACGAAAGCCGGGCGGCCAAGAACAACGGAGACGTGTGTCAGCGCCCCGCCCCGTCCCGCCCCGTCCCGCCCCGTCCCGCCCCGTCCCGCCCCGTCCCACCCCGTCCCGAATTGGGTGGTCGGCGCTCGCACGGGATGCCTTTGCTCGAGCAATGCCAGAGAAATGCCCGCTGTGTTGGCGTCGACCGTCCGCAGACAGGCCTTGGGAGCCAATTGAAGCAATCGCGAGTCGCCTTCACAAAACTAATATGCCACGATGCAGGCTCCCCCTATAATAACAGAGATTTTCTTTCGAAACATTAGTGTTAATAAAGAAAAAACTATAGCTCTTTAATCATGACACTTTTCTCTCAGAAGTTTCTTCTTATTTTGAATCTCTCTGGAACTAAACCAGTTTAGTTTAAAGTCAGTTTGTGTTATGTATTTTATGGTCATGGAAAACAATGATTTACATTTTTTAAATTTTCTTCGCTTTTTCTTCTATCCTCGAGTGTTGATCAAAATGTCGAAAAACGTGTATATTTTATGCAGTATGTAGAGACTGCTTGCTTGTGTTGGATTTTCCATCCTTATCATCGGGAAGAACTTACGTGGATAAACTTCTCCTCCTATTTAGATTCTTACAACGGTCTCTTCTGTTCTTTCCAAGGATCATGTAACTAGCTTGTAAATTATTGTTATCTTACTCTTTCTGCTCATCTTCATAAGATGTTCTTGCCAATTTCTGCGGTTGCGTCGAAGTGTGTCTAGATAAGCTATTTGTGCTTTTTTTTCCCTTCTCATCCATAATTGAAAAAGAGTGGCACAACTGAAAATTTTCCAACAATATTCACATCTTAAATTTTTCAATGCCGCCGCATCTGGTCTTTTGTAAGTGCTCGACTTTCAGAGCTGTAATGAAGTAATAATGTAAAGAAGTAATAACGTTGTGCGGTTCTACCATTGCCTCTTTTCTGACATTCCTCCAGATTTTGTCTTGCAGCACATTGCAATCTCGATATTTGCACCATTTTCCTATCTCGAACGGCGGAGCAGTTGGTGGGCGCAGAGATAGGTAGGTGGTAGCACCGTGTAAGGTTCGTGAGCATTTGCGCCGGCACCCGATCTGTTTGCGGCAATCTTGAAATATCGCGCGCGTGAATTTTTCATGCGCCCCGCGGGCAGATGGGGGAGGCGGGCGTTGCTCGTGTGGCGACAGAGCCACGCGCCCTTCCTTCCCCTTCCCCTTCTCCTTCCCCTTGCGGCCGCTGCGCCAGGGCGCTTCACGGCGCCTCTTCACGGCCTCGCCAGAGGACTGCTTTCGCGCTCCAGGGGTGGACGTTTCATTGCATTTGACGTACTGAAGTATCCAAGATGGACCTGCGCACGCTTGCTTCAGCTCCAGAATCCCTACTCACCCTTTTACTATACATGGTTGAAGGCTAAATAAAAGTACCAACAGCGCGAGGTTAGCAACGTTTAAAAACCGAACATGTTTTTTGTTGTTTTTTTTACTGGTAATATCAGAGTAATGCTTATATTTATTTGTATATTAAGCGACTTCTTGGGACTAATTTCAATTGATTTACTCAGCACATTTCTAATCATTTACACTGCGTTTAAGCCGAAGTCTTATCAACTTTTAAACGTTTGCTGGTTGTCGAAGTTGGTACCTTCTTTGTTGCACGATTCGACCGAAACCCATCATGTGAGCATCCGCATCGTTATTGTCCTTGGATGTAAGGGTGGCCTGCCTTGGCCCCCGCTCCGGCCGAGGGGCGATTTAAAAACATGACGTGGAATTAATCGAGTCGCCAAGAAATGACATGCAAATGGCTCGGCCGCTAATCCGTGGGAGGGAGATGGGCCCGCAGCCCCTGACGGACCGTCGCGCCGCCGCCCGCCTCCATCCATCTTTGCGCCCTCCCGCGTGTGACGAGACTTTTTGAGGCGCAAATTGCTTCTTTTCCTCGCCACCCCGCGCCGTTCCGCCCAGGCTCTTCAGACGCGGCGGCGCACGCCCTCCCGCTTGCCACTCCCCCTCGCCCCGCGGCTCTGCGGCTGCCGCTGGGTTTATCTGGCGCCTGCTAATGAATTTACAGCGGATTTCATTTTCGCTCCGGCGTGCGCCGCGTGTGGGCCGCTCGCCGCGCTCTCGACTCCTCCGCGACAGAGCTGCCTCCCCGTCGATGCCGTCAGGCCAGGCGGGAGGGAGGGAGTGTTTCGAAAGAAAATCTCTTCGGTTTAGAAAGTGAATTCCCAATAACGGCGTGCAGTAACTCGTGCATTTCTTTCATGGCGCGAATCCTGTCTCGTGAAGGTCTCGTGTTGTTAGAAAGAAGAATCCATCTCCGGGAGGAGTAGTCACAGTGTTGGTATATCCCCAGACTGAGGCTATTGCCGCGTTGCCTCGTTTCCCACTTAGGAGACGGGCGAAGCGGCGGTGGCGGCGGCCGGATATTCGGGGACTGATCCCCGCGCGGGGCGGCGCGGGGCGGGGCGGGGAAGGAGGGGCGTAATCTGGGGCTTAGCGCGGCGACTCGTCCGCGAAAATGGAGCTGCTTTGCCGGGCGCTTGTCCGTCGGGCAATTTGTTTGTCGCGCGCGCGCTCTGTCCGTCGAGCGGTAATTAATTTCCATCCCTGAGCTGCGCCGCCTGTCGCTCGCTCCGTGCGCTCCGCCCCGCCCTGCCGATCACCGCCCCTCCCCCTTTCCCCTTCCGTCGGGAACCCTTCGGCGGAGGGCGACCGGGGCCGCGGGGCCGGGCAATTTCCAGCAGCTGCCCATTCGCTGTAATTGTTCCGTTAATGTCCAAGTGGCTTCCGGCCGCTTCCGCGCCACCTGAGTTCTTTTTGGGGGTTCTGCATTTTTTGCTTCTGTTCGCGCATTCTCGCTGTTTTAATGTTGTTTACCGTGCTTGAGTTTGTTTTCTTAACTATTCTTGCCTGTCTCCAACTTAACTTTTAAATCCCAATCAATTAAGATAATTAATTAAGTTACAAAAGGGGCGGGGGGGGGGGGGGAAATGTATAATGAAACTTCACGCAGATGCCAATATTTTAAATAACTAATTTATTTCAATACAAAATTAATCATTTTGGAAAAACTAATAATGTGTAATAAATCAAAAATCTTTTCTGAGTTTTCAGTTTGGTTTTAATTCATTATAATTATAGTTTCTTCTAAGTTTTATTAACATGGCAATAAAATAGTACTATCTGGTTGTTACAGGTCAAGGATTTCCGCACTTTATATGCAAAGGTCATTGTTGACAAGCATGAAGATGTGATGGCAAAGTTTGGAGCTATCCTTGCCCAGGGTATAATTGATGCAGGTAAGAAAATGAAATGTCTGCTAAAATTTGTGTATAAGAACAAAACATTTTCCTGCTCTGCTTAGTTTTATGAATATTACAGTTTTAGATTGTGTCATTGACTCTTACGTTGTTGTTTTTTTAAAATTTCAGGTGGCCGTAATGTAACAGTATCTCTGCAGTCACGCACAGGGCATACCAACATGCTCTCTGTAGTGGGTGTGCTGGTCTTCACTCAGTATTGGTATTGGTTCCCTCTGGCTCATTGCCTTGCTTTGGCCTTCACCCCAACTTCTCTTATTGCCCTCAATGCCCAGCTGAAGGTGAGGAGAATTTATCACCATTATATTTATCCTCTTTGAGGGTTAATTATTTTTCACTTAAATTATAGTGCTTTTCCTAGTGTATGCAGAGATAAGTCTTCACCTTTAAGATATTCCGTTACCATTGATCTTTATTAAACCATAGTAATGAATAATATATGCTATATGGATTTGTTTAGCTATTCATGGCATGCAGTTTGAAAATAATTTATGGAATATTAATTCTCTTCTTTTAAGAGGTATACATTTTCAGCCCGAACTGTAACTGCGTTATTTTTTTGCAAGGGAATTATATTAACAAGAAAACTTACCTGACCATCCAAGTCTTTCTGTTCATTTTTCTTTTCCAGCTTTTCTCTTTCTTTTGTTTGTTTCTGTTTTGGAGACATGAAAGAAAAGAAGAAATAAACACAGAACTTTTCTCTTTAAAAGAAATTTTTAATTAACTCCAAAGCAATGTAAAAGGCTATTCTTTTAGGTGATGACAAAGGAACTCCCATCTTTTCATAAGTCTCTCATCAAGGCAGTTTTTATTTGATTCATATTAGGCAAGTCCTTGTTGCTTGCATTTTAGGCCGTTGTTTGATATAATACACTTTATTATTCTCCTTCATACTTTCTTCCACTTTTCGTTTCATTAATTTTTTAGGGCCTTTAGCGTGCATTAGGAAGTATTAGCTTTCAATGCATGAAAGTGTGTTACAAGATCTCCATTGCTTTGTATTATATTTATTGTAATACCTCATATGTAAATGTACTAATGTTTTTGTGTTGCAGATGCCAAAATTAGAGTTCCGTTCCAATGCCAAACCTTCACTCTTCGCTTATCCTCCACCACTTGAAGAAAAGAAGCGAGAAGAGCGTGAGAAAGTGACCACAGCTGTTCTTAGCATTGCAGCCCGTGCCAGACGTCGTGAAGCCGAGCGCAGACTGCGGGATTCTGACAAGATGGAAGTGGTGAGTTCCTTTTACTATTCCATTTTTATTTAAAAGATAACAGAGAAATTCATTGAATTTGATCTGTTATGTTTTTGTTGACAACTTTTGTTTCTTTGCAGGATGAAGACAAGGATGACACCAAAGAAGCAAAAGATAAGAAGGAAGAAAAGAAGGAGAAGGAAGATAAGAAAGAGAAGAAGGAAAAAGAGAAGGAAAAGGAAAAAGAGAAAGAAAAGGAGAAGGAAAAGGAAAAAGAGAAAGAAAAAGAGAAGGAAAAGGAAAAAGAGAAAGAAAAGAAAGAGGAGAAAGAAGAAAAAGATGATAAGAAAACTGACAAGAAGGCTTCTGGCAAAGAAGAAGAAGCCAAGAAGGAACCTGAACCCAATTTCGAGATTCTAAGCAATCCCGCTAGAACTATGAAGCAACAGGTACAGATGTTTGCCATTTCCAGTTGTAAATATTTTTGTGTGATTGTATCATGTAACCTAACACAAATCGGAATGCTTATGGATACTCAATTTTTCTACAGTTTGTTCTTATTTCTTCAAGCATGTTATTGAAATTATTTTTCATTATATAACAATTACTAAACATCAATCATTGGTCTCTTTTTCATTACATCAGTTCATATTTTGAAAACTGATGAGTAAATGATTCACCATTGATATAATTTTCTCTAATTATTGTCTGATTTTTAAATTTTAGCTCAAAGTTCTTCAGTTAGTAGACAACAGCAATTACGCTCCTTTGAAGGATGTATCTATTGGAGGAATCATTATGGTTCGACAAATCAAACCTGGTGTTGCTGAAGAACTAGTTGAACCAGTTGCTGGTGAGTGGTCACGTATCCATAATTACTTTGTGTTGTTTGAAACATACAACTACCTACGTGATTTTCTGAAGCAATTACTGCAGGAGCAATCACTTGCGTAATTTTAGTCAAGAACACAAATGATTAGTTTTTATTGTAATCGAGTTGTAATGGGTACAATTATTCTAGACTTATGAATGTATTTTTTGCTTAATTGTAAGGAATGTTAGTGTAAACTTTGTTAAGCTGACTTTAACTTTTGTTGATTGAAATCTATAACTGAAGTGTAAAGTGACTGATTTTTGTTCGATGTTGTTTCAGCTTTTGGACCGAAACCAGAAGATGATAAGGAACCTGAACCCCCAGAACCCTTTGAATATGTTGAGGAATAGAATAAATAATTCACAATTCAGGCGTTTTGCATATGCATGCTTCGTAATTATTTTTTATGTATAAATGGTCGATTGTGCTAACTTATGTTTTAACATTAAGTTTTTTTCCTGTCATTGTTTAGATTAGGCAAAACTACTGAATCATACTATGTATGCATTTAAAAAAGTGAAATAAACAACAGTATATGTTTAAATCTAAATCAGTAAATTTCTCATTCCTTTATTTGTAAAGGGAATCATTGTTAACTGATTTTATCTTTCCTTTAGATATGCTTAGAAATGGAAGGAAGAGCTTGAAATGGAGGGCAAATGTAATTTTTTTCATTCCAAGAGGAGTGAAATATAATACATGGAGGACAAAATGTATGGCTTGAAACATGATTTCCAAAACTTTATAGCATTATGCCATTGTTTTGAATCTACACAAAGTGTTACACATGATTTTCAAATCAACAAAAATATCTTAGAATATGCCCAAAGTTGGTGATAGTAGACAGAGAGAATTCTATTAGTTTTGTATTTTTCACTCGTAAATTTCAATGCAGGTTGATGAAAACATTTACATTTTTTGTGCGAATGGCCAATATGACATAATTTAAACAAGTTATTTAATTTCAGTGTTATGAAGTTCACAGATGTGTTGTGATGTGTTTTCAGAAGATGAAATATATGATGATATTAAGTGAAATTTATAAATCTATTTGAATGTTAATTGTATAAGATAAAGACCCTTAAATTAAGCACACTACCATGAAGTCAACTAAATTAATTTCTTATTTACAATGTACTGCATGTTACCAGACCAGAACAAAGCACAGAACTTAAAATATTGAAACTGCTATTAGCAAAATCTGAAATGATGGCAACTTGGTAAAATGATTAAAAGTTGTTTTTTTTAAAATTTATTTATTAAAAGTTTAATTAAAATTATTCAAAACATTTGTCACCCTGGCTGAGGACAAGTTATATCACTGAGCTATAACTAATGCTTCATATTACTTTTTTAAAAGACTTACGGATTTCTCCTTATATGATACTCAATAGATCCCTATGGTGACTCATGGGGTAGCTCGCTTTTTATGTTATGCTCCCCAGTTTGATTCCTGGATTGTGCAAAAATTAAGTAGTCATTCTTCACTGCTATGTCTCAGTTCGTATGGATGTGTGAAAGCTTCTCTCAGGTAGAGAATGCCAAATAAATGGTGTAAGGGGTTGTGCCCTGCTTACTACAGGCCTGCCAAGCCCATAGCCATTAGGTAGGCTCTAGCCTCACAAGACTCGAGTGCCGGAGTACATACATATACACTTACCTACATATGTATTTATATAAAACTGAATTCTCAGTCTTCCCCTTTGTGGAATTCCTGACAAATACTTTGAGCAATTTTCATTATAAAATACTTGTTATACTACAGTAATGTTATGGAGAACAGTCAAATTATAGCAATTTTTTCTTGGTATTTGGTTTTCAACTAGGAGATGGGATGGAGAAAATTCAGAATCATTATTTTGTTTTCTGAAATAATTCTTTTGTTTTGCATTTAATCATTTTGATCAGGATCCAAAGACTTTATCTACTGAAATATATTGTATCTTTCTACAATTCACATTTCCCTCAGATAATAATTTCTCATTACTTATATGGAGGTATTTTCATTCTCACCAAGTTGCCTAGTGAGTTAGTTCCTGGCTCATATCAGGATATCCTGGGGTTCGAGTCCTGACTGCGGCAGATTTGCAACACTAGCTAAAATACCTAAGTTGAATTCAGCCGCGCCAGCTGCTCTGATTGTCAATTTTCTGTAGTTTCTCAGATGAACATCAGGCAAATGCCAGAGAAGTTCCCTAACAAGGGCCAAGAGCTGTGTGCCATCTTTATTTCCTCTCCTTTGAACTATCCTCGCCCTGTACTTACGCATACTTAAACTTACATTTACATGCATTACACTACCACACATGTCAGGAGACCAATCATGAGCTGTCATGCAAGAAAAATTATTATTAATAATAATAATAATAATAATAATAATAATAATAATAATAATAATAATAATATTTTTTTAATGTTATTGTGGTATGTAAGAAATCTGTGGTCAAGGTATAAAAGATCTTAAGTCAAAAATCTTAGTTTGGAGAAAACAAGGGTTAGATTATCAAGCCGTAAGCTTTATTAAGCTGATTAGGCTGTAATTCACAATGCTTTTTGGTCGTTAAGGAGGCAACAGTATTGGGTCGTTTTACTAAAATAAAATATAGGTACTTTACTGGTAATTTCAGTACTGAACCCAATTTCGCCAAAAATTTACTTAAGAGCTTTTACCCCATGACCACAGAAATTTCTGCTACCTATTCTGTCATTTATCTTGTCGTTAAGAATACATTAAAGAATACTTTTATTCACTTGTGGATTATAGTAATTAATGAAACTAGTGCATAAAGAAGGGTATAATTGTGCTAGTGGTATTTTATTTATTTATTTTATTATTATTATTATTAGTATTATTATTATTATTATTTATTTTTTTTATAAATAAATAATTTTAATTTTGAGAATTTTCACCTCTTTACCATTCAAGGCATCATATTCATTCTGAACAAGACCCATTATAGTGGACCTTGCACTGTGTACTTATGATCACTAGGGAAAGGATTTTAAGGTGCAGCACCTTTTCAAAAATATAGCTGTTTTCATGCAGTTAGTTCAATATGTGTATTTGGGGGAATAAAATTAAGCAAAATGAACACAATTTCTTGCAACTTTCCATGTGATTACTACATTTGGCTACCTTTTCCTTCTTTTTTATGCTTCACCACCTTTTTCTTCATTCTTTTCGGTGATTTTAAATGGGCTGGACAGAAAAATGTATTTTTCTCTTCAAAATCTCATTTAATCGGAAATCAACAAAATTAAATAAATATTAAAATATCATTTACATAACCCATCAGTAATTTATATCCCAGCAACAATGGTCAATCTGCAGCTGTAAGGTCAAATTTAAATTTCAATAGTTGTTGCAACAATTTAACCCTTTCCCTCTGGATTTAAAGTTCTGCCCAGATAGGCAAATCATGATATTTAAATGGGTGTGCAGAAATCCACTTGTCTGTGTCTTGAGGAAAATGTTTACCCATGCCATTGTGTTGCCATCAATACAAAAAGAACACTAGCAGCCCTTGTGGATTTGGAGAGGAAAAGAGAGAGGGTTAGGGGAAGTTCTCTGTGCATGCAAGAGCACCGAGGTTCCCAGGTGGGCAAGTGCTTGTGGAGGCGCAGTTTGACGCACCTGCGAAGTAAGTTCTACTATGTGATCCATAGGAAAAATAAGTTCATTCAGTACTAGCAATTGTTTATATTTTTTCTTTTCTGTCTACTACAGTGTTGGAAAAAGGACAACGAATCACCTTCTTTGGACTCTATAAAGAAGGAAAATTTTGTGCAAAATTATACCTATATTTTAGAAACTGAGTTTCATGTAACTGGTTTAAACCTTACTGTTTCAACAGCACTACTTTTGCACCTTTTTGGATGTATTTTCAGAACCTTTTCCCCCCCTTTTACAACTATAATTTGCACCTCAAAATCCTTTTCCTAATGATCACCATAGTGACCTAGAGAACAAAGAAATGTTTGAAAATGGAAGATATTGATCATTTTCCAGATTAAATATTGGAAGAAACAAAGAAAGCATTGAAAACATTACACATTACTTTCTATGAAAATTTGTGTAACATATGAGAGAAAATTTTACATCTATACATTTAATTTTTTTGTGTTAAAATATTTTGTTTCCATTAACAAGTGTCCAACCAACATGCTTGGGGGTGTATTTATCCATTCAGAAGATATTGATAAAGAATATTTATATTACACTTTACTACAACTTAATAGATTTAGTTAAAACAAAAAATAAAGGATTAATGGTAAAAAAAAACATTTGACAGAAAAGCATCTTGCATCTTCTTAAAAAGGCAAATTTAGGAAATGAAAGAATGACATTGCCCTAGTTTAACAATGACTTGTATTAATTACTGTTACATTTTCCAATTTAAATAATTATACTTTAAATATTAATATCTTTAAGAATTAGTAACTAAATATTTGTTCATAAACGTCGCTGATTGATGTAATCTGTAAGTGCAAGTTTTTGTTTGGGTCCATAAGTTTTACTCTTTTCCTGAGTTCTGTTCGGTAGTTGCAGAGTTTTAATTGCACTTGTGCAATTAATACATGGATAATTAAGGATTTCTCATGAAATTAATGAGGATATTTAATTTACAAACCAAAAAATCTTTTAATTATACTGTTAGGCGTTTTCATTTACTATTTCTAAAATATTAAAACATCAAAGTACACAATAAGTACATTTTATTTACGTATCTCTGACAACAAAACAGTAAATAATGAAATGGCGAGTACGATCAGAGCTATGTCTAACTATACAGTGAAATCTTGAGAAATGAAGGAATGGATAAAATAGTATATGGCACTTGAGAGTAAAAGATTTTAACCACTATGAATATTAGTCTACTAAGCTCCCAACATTGCCTCAGGGGCCAAACTTTCCATTCTTGAATTAAATCTTATTTTACTCTCTTATACCATAAATTACTGTTATATAATGAAGGTAGGCATTATTTATAAAAATGGACAAAACAACAGACTTAAATATCATTTCATTAAGATATATTCTGGAGATTAAATATTTTAGGTCTGCCAAGTCCTGTAATTTTGCAATTGCTGACGATTCAAACACAATGTAATTATAACATGGACTTTTTTAATAATACGTCAATAATTAATTTATTTAAAACACTAAAAGAAACTATGACACCGAGTGAGAAGGAAAGCTACATCTAGTGTTCAGGTGCACAGCAACACATTCAGTTCATTGGATCACTGGAAACAATGTAAAGCTCAATTAAGGTAGGCAAGGAAGATCAGAACTTAAAAATGTGTTGAAGGAATGTATCCATTCTCATACAAACTATGAAGAGAGAGTGGCCAAACTGCCAATTGAAGAAGTTACGCTGCTGGTGTTTTCCTGACCTCGTATAGAAATTGGCAGAATTCAAATTGGGATAACTTACATGTTTACTTTGGATATTGGTGATTTCTTAAATTTAAAAGGCAAAAGTGTAAGACACTTTTGAACTCAATCATTGAATGTTTTTCATATACTCCTTGCACAGAAATGTTTTTCAATTATGAAAATAGTTTTCTAATTTCAATAATAATTGTATTTCTTATTTTCCAATGATATTTCGTTTATAATTTATAACATAATATCTCTGTATTATCCTTGTGATGGAAAACATCTTCAATATTCTTGGCTATTTTGTGAAATTTATTACATGTATTGAAAATGAATTAGAAAAAACTGTTTTAAGAAAGAATTAAAGAGAAGAAAGAATGTGGATTGTTAATTATTTGTGTTGTTTTCTGTGCATTGAATGTTTGAGAATTACATAAAAAGGTTTTGCACTCCACTAACAGAAATGGCCAATCATTGACCAATTGTCTCCAAGAGTATCATAAAAATTTCTTAACATAATGTGTATGTAGTAAATCAGTATGGCTATTGTTGTCAATTGCTGTACACCTTATTTTGTTACAACTAATGTGAGAAAGATGTATTCAATGATATATTCATCTGGTATAAGCCATCATTTCAAATCCATATTCCTAATATAAGACATTTTAAGAATATCATTTCATATTTGCTTATTTTCAACAATGTCAAATCTCTGAGAAGAAATATACAAACAACAATAGTGTATATCAACATTTCTTGTTTACAGTTTATTTCAAAGTTTCTTCTGTTTTCACTGTGCAAAATCTGCTTAATTGAATGTTGAAATGTTGAAAACTTTATCATTACATATTGCACATTTTTTCAGATATTTTGAAATTCTCCTTTGACATTTTGTGATCATACATTTTGTTCTTTTTCATCACTTATAAGAACTCAGTATTTATATGAAAGTTATTCAGAGGAAATGTGTTAATTTATTTTTGAGCTTTTTCAAAAGTAATTCAGAATATAATTTTTAATTAAAAATCAATTACACTACACAGTGACACAATTGTCATTTCATTACTTTCCTTCCATACTACAAAAAATAATGTATTTATTTTACAATTAAGTCCCTCAAGGTAATTAAAAACTAATTAGTTACAGTCAATCATTTGCTGTTGGTTGTAATCATCAATTCTTGCCAAAAACGCTTGCTTCCATCTGTACTCAGAATTTAACTTATAGGCCAACATGTATTAGAGCAGGGATCCAAAAATTTAAACATGCTCAGAATTCACTTTTCCCCATAGTACTTCACACACGGTTTTAACTGTTTTTGATGTTAAATAATCAATTTTCAAGTTTGACTGACTTTCAGGGGTGAATCAGAGGATGTCAGCCCTTACAGTTCTAAATCGCCTGTTAGAAAACTATTAATTTGTTCCCAGCAGACAAAAAATAAATTCATTTTAAGGTCTCCCAGAGCACAAAATTGCCCATTTGTACCCTGCCTGGCATTTGCACAATTTTAGTTGTTTTTTTTTTATTTTTGTTTTCTTGTCATGGAGAAAAACAAAATAATCACTTCTTTTTACTCTTCTTCTCTAAAATCTTGAATTTTCCCTTATTATCTCTTCTTTACTTAAATTAGTCTCCAAAACTTTCATCAATGCTATTTAGAATGGAAAGATTTTGTTACTCAATAATTCTCCAATACTTCAATTCTTTAACAGGTAAAAAATATCTCATTAATATTTTCTTCCAAATTCTTTAAATTATTTGATCATTTGACTGATAAGTGATAAGGGAATATTACTTTTCTGACATTTGAAACTCACAATATAGTTTATTTACATTCTTTTATGAATACATACATAAACTGAAATGTTTCGCTGCTTCTTTCAATGTTAATAACACATCTTTCTGAAGCAACTGCAAAATAAACATATAATAAACTCACATGCACCTTCCTTAGAAGTTATTCTGAAATGATGGTAATCAATTATTGCTCAGACATTGCAAAATGAAAATATCATTGCCCCATAATTTGAAGGTAGCATTGCAAGATGAAATACATTTACAAAACGTAAATCCATGTCCTTCACTGTCCTAATATATTCACAAACACACACACATACACACACTGCACTAATGGAGTAATGTTTCCAGTAGCATTTTAACACTTTTTAGGGCTGGGTGAAGTACAGGTGTGTATAAACCTGTACTATTGTCTCATCCACATTAAGTTTGCAAGAACAATTTCAGTATTTTTTACAAAATGGCACAGATCCTCTTGGGTGGTAGTGGTTTTTTCATCACAGTCCTTATAGCTTCAACAAAAACCTCTCTCAGACCTTGCATATTTTTGGCAGAGCATTCCATATATTTTGCAGCTTTAATTCTTCTTTTTAATACCTTACCCTCGTTCTCTGAAATAATTTCTTGTTCATCTTCTTCTCTTAAGTCTATTTTAGTAGCTGCAAAATAACGAGAAAAAAAGAAACAAAATTAAATAAATTATTCCTTACGTAAAAATTACTTCTGACAAAATTGATTAGCATTTTACTCACCAACTAACACTATGGGAACAGTAGGACAATGATGTCTAATTTCAGGATACCATTTTGAAACAATGTTTTCATATGAACTTCTACTAGCCACAGAGTAACAGAGTAAGAAACAATCAGTCTGAAAAAAAAAAAAAAGGTCGTTTATTTTAGTTGTTCAACCCAAGGATTCCACCTCATAATTTCTAAGAATAACTGAAGAAGTGAGAATCTATTGACAGATTCCTAGTTGTGATTGGTTCGTTTTTCAAGATTCTTTTGTTTTCATGTTTTTCAAGTGCTCTAGAGTTGGATGGCGCATGTGAAGCAACAATCTTCGCATCTTTAACGTGGGAGAACACTAGATCATCCAGTAATGAATTGGGTAAGTTAACTGTTCAAAATTTTAAGAATTTTGTTTAAAATGTAACACTTTTTTGCTCCTCAAAAACATGTCTCAAATGTAATGAATGTGCTTGCCTAATCTAGTACATTCTGGTGGCAGCTTGATATGTTAAATATTTGTCGTCGCCGTTAGGATTAACTAACAACTCGGATGAAACCCTTTGAGGTTATGACTCATAACGTTTTTCCTGCATGACACAGAACAGGAAATATTGGTTGGTGATAAGGTGTAGTCATTCCTTCTGGGTCGCATTCGTTTTCTCGTCACGACATCGCTCCAAGGGCTAGGCCAGCAAAATATTTTGCCAATGGAACACGACGGTACCTTGGGTCTCGACCTCACCATTTTAACATTTGAGGGACCTGGTCGCTTTCTTTATCCGTTAATGTACTTGGCATATTTAGAGTTTCAGTAGCGGTTTTAGCAAAGCGCTTCTCTTGAAAATTAAGTCCATTTGACGATGGCCATGAGCACTTCGCAAACAGTTAAATAATTTTCAATTTGCTTAAAAATGATTTGATCGTGATGCACAAATTCAAAAGTGTTAAAGGAGAGAAATGATACTTAGTACACTATCACGAGGAGGAATTGTAGTTGCATCGCACGACAGAAAGAAACATGACAAAAAGTAACTTATTGTTAAAAAGGGAGAGCAAAAATGATTGTCTAGCTAATTAATATGGTGTATACTCTCATAATACTGACAATCAAATAATTCATTTTTAAGTTACGTATGTTTTATTGGCTGATCCCGGGTTTACGGTGCACCTTAGCCTAGGCTTCCTCGATTGCTGTGCCTTGATGTGATCCGATTCTCTTCCAATCGGTGAGCAGGAATGTTATCGTTTACCACAAAGTAATCGTTTGTATTATTTTGAGAAACATTTTAAAACAAATTCTCTTAAAAGTGAGCGTTCCGTGTAAAATAAATTCTCTTATTTGAAATAAATGTATTCGCATATATGTGGAGAATATAAAGAACATATACACCCGAATTTTTTTTAAGATTATTCGTATAAAATGCGTTGGACAGACTCAATGATGTTTTATGTTATCGCAAGGGCCGAAGGCCCGAGCCCCGTCCTCAACTTGGACACTCGTAGCGAAGCGTAACAATTCCGCACGCGTGAACCAAACAATCACAAACTGCATTTCTACCGAAAGAAATTTTCTAAAACAAGTGTTTAAATATTCCGTGTAAGAATCATTGACTATCGTTCACGACACAAGAATCAGAAGTGAACGATACATATACAAGTATGTATATGTAGGAGGCCGTGACAGCGAAGGCCGAGGTGCACCGTAAATCCGGGATCAACCGTTTTATTTGGCGTCTTTGGGGAGCGGGTCATTCCCCTCACCACTAGACGCCTTTTTATCATTTGTTTTTCGATGCTGTTGGTTGAGTCTTAAATGGATCGATAGACTCTTCCATCCATTTTACTTTATTTGATTGTGCCTTAATTGTTTTAAATTTATCTAAGTGTGTTTTTTAATGTCTCTTTTATTTGTCTCAGTACACCTGAAGTTGCGACCAATTGGGTCCCGAAACGTTGTGGTTTATGCAATATACGAATAAAACAACAAACTTTTTTTTATTTATTTAGTCAAAAACAGTAAAAAACTGTTTGACGAAGGGATTGATGTTGACGTATGGGGGAGAAAATCACCTGCACACGCTTTCTTGAGTTTCAGAATCTCTTCCCAATAATTTAACTATTAATAGTTGAAAGATGAAAAAAATAACAATAATAGTAGTAATAATAATAATAATAATAATAATAATAACAACAATAACAAATTTATAAAAGTAAGAGATTAACATTTCAAAAACTATATATTTTCGTTTCCGAGTTATAGAAAACTTATTTGTAACGGTAAACGAACTGCAGATTTGATTTTTCTGTATTGCTAACAAATAGAAATTTATCCTAAGCTCTACTTCCACACCCAACTTAAACATGAATTGTTTGATTCTCTGCAATAAGAGATGATACCACTGTATGCAAAAAGTAACTTAAATAGCTTATATTTATGAATTCTGATCTTCCAGAAACTAACAAATGGAGTGAGTATAAGACGTAAATTGATACACACGTTTAATTTCCAAGTAAAGTATTTTCTGCTACTTACCTGTTTCTATACCCTTAGAGACAATTCCGATCATCAAAACGGAAATTAATATTAATTTTCTATTTAATGTATTAATTACCATTTAAGCTACATAATTCTAAACAATTCATAACAAATTTTCATCCTTAGCTTTTGGGTCAGTAACTCTCATCTCGATCAGGTTTTTCGTCTAGTTTCCTTGATCCTTCGAGGGAATGCGGAGATGTCGTCATACGCAGTTTCAACTGTTTTTTGACGTAAATAAATAAATAAATATGATGTTCCTTTGTTTTGCTTCTGGACATAAATATAACTTCACTATCTGTGCACGCCTTCTAGAGTTCTGTAGAAAATCGAGTTATTAAATTATCGTTTTCCATGTCGTGGCAGGAAGTATATTCCTTCACGAAGGACATGATGAAGGATACGAGACCAAATCTACAGCTGATTTGCCCTTGAAAAAGATTTAATTTCACCGGAGCGAATATTTTCTTCTCGACTCTTTCCAGCCAGAATTCTTTCAATTTTTTAAGAAAATTATGGAATCCCTACCCTAGGAAGAAGATTTAAGAAATGTGCACAGAATTCACTTCTCCCCGTAGCATGTCACACAGAGTTTTTTAACTGTTTTTGACGTAAACCATATAAAATTTAAAGAAAAATCACTTTTTCGTAGCATTACTTAATTTTCTCAATACTACGTACATTACACCGTAGGTACGTATATGAGAAAGTAAGTGAGGATAATTCGTATACACATTTGAAGTATAATATTTTCTCTAACACGTTGTGTAATTCAGAATTCACGTTTTGTGAGAACTTGATACAGAAAAATTAGTTTACGACAAAAGGTCTGACGGTCGTCTATCCACGAGCCGTTAAACCGTAGGTAGGATTTTCACCAAAATCGATTGAATTGAATGAGCGACTCCTTAAATTTAAGGCGGACATTTTGGTTTTTTGAAGTACTATACAAGTAGTCGCAAGGACCGTACCAAAATTTTCTCAAAAATTACTAAATTTTTCTTCAGATAGCGAAAATGCTTAAAACAGCGTTGACTTCCTTTTCGTTGAAATTGTGATTTTTTTAAAATTGCAAGAGTACAATATTTTTCCTACAAATGCAATATTGAAGATAGAGCTTTTTTCTTAACGAAATATATTTTTCAAAATAAGATCTTTAAAGGGATGTACATGTTTCAAAAGAGAGGTTTTCGCATAATTTTGCATGAAATAAAGGCAATTTGGAAAACAGAATTTTTTCATAAACGGCTCCAATTTTTTATCTGATGTTGCCGAAGTACGCTTATAAAAATAGCGCACGTTTGACTTTCGTTGAACTCTCTCAGTTTTCAAAATTTGCAAGTTACACATAATGAAAGAAAGTATGTGCTATTATATCACCACTAATTTGAATGGACTTGTCATATGTAGGCAGATGATTCATAGATTCACGTGAGCGGGTAACTATTGGACGGGTACCTTGTAATTAAACTAACAAACCATAATTTGATACTGCTTCTTTAAATAGTCAGTGAGAAAGTAATGTAAGTCAAAATCATTAAATTTCTTTCCACATCAAATAACTCTTTTATAATTAAAAAAATATAAAATGTGCTGAAGTCATCATTATCAAAAGTACTGAGTAAGTAAAAGTTTTCTTTTCTTAAATAAGCTTCACTCCGAGAACGGATAAATTCCATATTGTGAACCACATATTCGTGATCTTTATCTCAAAGAGTGTACCTCAATCACATCATGTAATGAGGTATGCATGTAGATTTTCCACATGGTTATGATTTGTGAGTACTCACATTTGGGTAAGACAGAGGTCGCAGTCTTTCATAATCCTCTTGACCAGCTGTGTCCCACAAGGTCATGTTGAATTCTTGCTCATCCACTATTATATTGTCAGCGTAATTGTCGAATCTGAAAGAGAGTGAGTTATAAATAAATATCCTTTACCACACTGTGCGGCAGGGAGGCTAACGTATAATAGCAGTACAACTTCTAAAATGAAAATATATTTTTTCTTTTTTTGTTTGAAGGGTCTTCCACTTGATTCGATAGAAAAAGTATGCATATTGTAATTTGAAATTTACATGATCTGGCAATAAAACATTATTTTATGAATTCAAAAGAAATATGAAATATGATTAAATTTATAGATGTGGCTCCAAGTATTGGAGAGTTTTTGCAAGTCGTTGATTTGAAGGACGTAACACGACAATTCTGTGGAGAGCTGAACTGCGCATGCGCCGGCATCAAATGACGGGATTTCGATTGACGGGTCGCGACATTCTCCCTGATTTGTCGTCTACGACAAATGTGTTCGTAACTTACACTTTACGTAGTTTTTGCCGCCACCTCTAAACACGAATTCAACACTAACACACAATGAGCATGGAAGTAATGAAAAATACAATATCCATATTACTAATATAATAAGGCAAGAACTTAATGGCTAATTTTTTAAGTTAATTCAAATATATCAGAAATAAACTAACGTAATTGTTAAGGATTTGGAGGTTATGTATGTATTGAGGCTCCTTTGGTTTCATATAGGGGTCTATCATACGTTTTACTATCTTGTAATGCTAATAAAAGCAAAAATGGACTCAGAGATATACAGATGTTCAATAATAGTTTTTAGATCCTGTTAGAGATATTCAGTTTCAATTAGTTCCTAGGTTTAACGTATGTTTTCGATTGTACGACATGCAAAAACATTTTTCTGAAGATACGTCAATTCCTATTGACGATAATGTTTACGTACTACGACAATGGATTTCCCGTCTTGCAAAAACTCCATATTCTCTAAGAAAATAGCGAGACCTTAACTCGTAAATTTTACTATCGTTATGTGTAAGTAATCCTGGTATATGTACCCATATAAAATTTTAACTTTTCACAAAAAGTAAAATATATTTTAATAAGTAGAAGTACATATCATTAATTGGATCAGCAAGGAGGTAAAACTGTTCATAGAACATCAGCATTTACAATCCGGACGTATGACTTTCTGGGGATACCTAGTATAGAACAAGTATTATTTTAATACTGTAAGAAAAGTGCCGAATTTTTGAAGAACACATGTTGACCCCTGATACCGAAAAATGGTATTTTTGTGCTCTTGTATTACTTTTTCGTATACATAAGACAGTCAAAACTCATGTTATGTAGATCTGTTATGTGAATCTATCATTCAAAAAGGTTTTCTTCTTCTGAAAATTGTACGAATTATCTCACTATAGTATTGCGATCTCTCTAATGTAATTGCTTCCAAGTGAATGTTGGTCGAGAGGCAAAGCAAGCAACAATTTTAAAATTGGAGCTGTGTCTGAATGTCTGTTGCAATATCTTCTCAACCAAAAGCATTTTCATGAAAATTTCAATTCTGATATATCATACCTTGAAATAATTCAATGTGACATGTTTATCTTGAAATTTCGACAAAGAAGTGTTTGGTTTTTTACTTTCTCGCGTTTCGCAAGAAGAGAAAGTATTTTAATCACGACGAATTTTCGCCAGAAAAACTCTTATTGCCTGGTTATGAAAAAGTTGATACATCTTGTTCATGTTCATTATATATATCCATGTTTTGTGGGACCTTGATACTAAAAGATCTATCTACTAATCGATTGACAGCAAACTGACGGTCCAAACATCCGTAGGTCTGTGGTCCACGCCTGAGTCTAAACCGTTCAGCCGATTTTCTCCAAAACCGTTATTCCTTGATCGACTGAAAGGAACTCGAGACCTTGGGAAACTGAGTTTGTGTTGGGGGACTTTACATTTTCGAAATTTTCTCAAAAAGGGCGTCAAATATTTTTATAAACTTTGTCATTGGGTAGTGTAAATGACGCTTTAAACAGTAGTGCATGTCTCATTGTCGTTGAAATTCCTGATTTTTAGAAAATTGCAATCGTTCATTTGTTTCGACGCCTTCTTACAACTATAATATTGAAGATAGCAATTTTTATCCTTTATAATATTTGTTCTTGAATCTTAAAATAACGTCATCTACATTTTTTTCGATTTACACGTAATTAACAATAATAAATAATTACTTTTTCAAAAACGGCTTCATTTTTTTCTTTAAATTTTCTCCTCGGGTGGTTTAAAGGACGGTAAGTGGTGTTTCTCTCGTTTCCGCCGAAAATTGCGGAAGTTAACATTGCAAAACGACAAATTTGAAGATAGAGATGATTGACTTAAATAAAATATGGTCTAAAAAATCAGCTCTTTAAGAAACGCCATGTATTTTTTTTTAATCTTGTAGTTTTCGCATAACTTAAAGCAAATTATAATTGAAAAAATTCTCAATAAACTCACCAAAGTTTTTCTGTATTTTCCCCCCACGATTAGAACAAGAGTCGTTTAAAAGAATGACGCAGACCTCATTTTCGTTGAACTCTCTGAATGTTCGCAAATTTCAAAAGTTAGAAATCATGCGAGAAAGTTCGTGTTATTTGAGCCCCACTGGTTTTCATTTTCTTTAATGCAATCCGCAACGCGTCTAGGTATTGCGGGGTGGAGTCAGGCGGGACGCGCCGGGGGAAGGAGCTGGAACGGGCAGCGAGAGCTTGGTGGAGATGACAGACCGAGCGGATAACCGGGAGAGGTGGCTCAGGGCATCAACTGATATCACTCTGACCGGGAGGTCCTAGGTTCGAGTCTCGACTGTGGCAAGGTTTTTGACACTAGATTGTCAGTTGGGTCGAATTCAGTCGCTGTCTGGAGGAGAATTCTAGAGGCCGGCTGCTCTGGTCGGTAGTTTTCCGTCGTTTCTCCGATCAGCACCAGGGGAATAGTGCAGTACCTTAACAAACGGCGCTCGATCTTTCGTATCTCACCCTTGTACTATCTTGTCCTCTTACGCACACTTACACTAACATGCACTACACTACCACACATGCCGGAAGACCGGTCGAGAGCTTAGAGCTTGTCTCGGCTGGGGCGGTGCCCCGCTGGTGGGAGATACCTTATTGGGGAAAACCTGCTAACTGACAGTAGGTGGGCGCCGGATCTGGCCATCCAGCGGAGGAAGATCACCGCCACCTCCCGATGAAAAAACATGTACTGCACTTATGGGACTAATGACCTCAGTAGTTGACGCGTCCGGAATCACTAACAACCAACCGAGTGGATAGCCGCAGCGCGGGCGGGGTGGGGCAAGGATGAAAGTAAAATTATGTTTATATTACACAACATCGAATAAATTCCTTTTCCTGACTAGTTGGTGACTGTGATAAGTACATGCCCTGGCAACTCCAGATTACATCAGCTAGTGTTATTGGAAAACAGCTCTTTACGTAGCTAGTAAGTGCATGAACTGAACCTTTGGCGTAAGAATGAAATGCTGGTGGACACAGCGATAATTTGAAAAGAGTACGCGGAAGACACTTTCATGAAAGTGGCGTACATTATATTGTTAAGCAGAAATTCATGAAAACTTACAAGAATATAATTTTGGCAGCCATGTTGATTCACGTTGCCCCAGTAGTTTGTTTACTATGCAGTATCCAATTGTTTTATATGACCTTGCCTTCTTTGCGGCAAGTCTATTTTGGGGGCAAAGTCTATTTTGGCGTACGCGTACCGCAAAGCAGTAACACTTACCAACCAACAAGCAGAGAAGGTAAGAGCTATTTCCAAGACACTTGGCGCCATAAAGCAACGTATTGCGAAGACACGGGTACTCACACTGTGGGGACGTATTCCTTGGGGAACTGCTTCTGCGTGTAGGTGATGAGCATGCACGTCTTGCCCACCATGCCGTCGCCCACCGCGGTGATCTTGATGGGGCGGATGCGATTGTTGTGTAGCCCCTCCGCCTTCACGCCGTTCATGTTGTTGCCTCCCTGCAACACGCACCGCATGCGTTACACAACACTAATAAACACACATTTGGTTTTGTGTTTTTTCACAAACAATTTCGAACCACAGCAGCGATTCTCTAAAACGTTGCACGCACTCTTTTGAGAAAGCGAGAAAGGCATAGGGGTGTTCGCGATCTCAAAAATGTTATCCATAATTCTTTTGTATCGCTAAATGTTGCGAGAAGGGGTGTAATTCGCAATTCATCTGCCCGCGGTTATTGCCGAGTGCGCTGATTAAAATGCGGCTGTGATAAAATAAATGCCCGGAGAACTCTGGGTAACCGGCTAGTTTTATGTCAGGATATTGTCTTTAATGATTTCATTGGCGAGGAAGATATTATCTACATGTATTGAAGATAACGCACTAGTGGCACCATGTGAAATGCTGTTCCTACCATGATTGGAGAAGAAAGCCTTTCCAATCCCATTGCGATCAACCTGAGTTCGTGCAGGTGGTGGTTGGGGAGTGGTAGAAGCGCTGGGTGAGGAAAAGCGCAATGCTCCGCCAGTGGCACCACGTGCTTCCAAGGAGTGGGGTTCGCCAGTGGCGGATCGGGAGGCGGGGACGCATAGGAATCATGCCCCCCCCTTAAGCCAAAGTTTTTGTAATTTTACTCAATTTGTTCAAAACAATTACCACTAAGGGTCACATCACATTCAAAGGAGTAATCACGTAACTAATATATAGTTTCTATTTGAAGTAAACAGTTAATTCTTTTTTATTACTTCAAAAACATTTATGATGGGACATCCAAACTAAAATTGGCTTACCCCTGAAATATTTTCTGGGCCCGCGTCTGAAGTTCATTAATAATCTCTGCCAGTTGAATCATACTAGTTTCTTACTACGTTTTCCAAGATTCCAATAGGGAAGAAGGTATTATCTTACTTATAAAATATATTTGTAGCAATTATGGTAATGAAGATACCTAATAGAAAAGAACAAAAAAAGACGATAGGTTAAGTGAATTCACTCCTATTCCCCAGCTCATGTTTCGATACACGACTGCAGAAACAAATCTTTGAGTGCCCTTTTAAATATTCATGAAACATATCCTGTCCGAAGGATGTATTTTGTAACACAATCTCACATGACTTTTCAGGAAATTTCTCGAGGTTATGTTGCATAGTTTAAACTTGAGAAAGAGGATAAAGGAAGCCTCCTCAATAAATATTTCACAGCCGTTTTGTATTTTCCAGGCATTTGCAATCAAGCATTGTTAAGACGCTCTACATCTATCCGTACTATGGCTATTAGCAAAGAGAGGGCAGGGCCGACGGGCCTACTCTCCAAGAAAAACTGAAAAGTCCTGCTACACAATACACTTCCGCGTGCTTGAAAATTAATTACCAACATCTAGTCCACTGCAATCCGATAAGAAACTGATAATGCAACTTAATGTTAATTTATCATGTTCGGCAAATATCCTTACCTCTGTAGTTATGCGTTTGTTGCTACATCAGGGGAGGTGAGGGTTATCAACTTATTCAATTTTTAATTTTTCTTTCTGATTGAAATTTGCAAAATGTTTTCTTAACAAAAAACTGCACATTGTTTATCTTGTTGCAGACACAATGCACGGCAGGACTACAATAACAAAAATGTTTGCCAAAACACACATATCACTCAAGTATCTCCAAAGCAATTGGCGAAGCGTACAAATACAATTTCAATGTGCAAAACAATGAACAATTTTCCAAGAGAAAATGGACCTGTCTCTTTTTTTGCATGTTTTCCCATAAAAACTCATTGGTCATATTTAATTAATTGATTCTGCATACATTCAACTGTTGTTGACATTTTCAGTTAGTGTGCATGCCTACCAAATGGTAATGAACTTGGAAACTTTTGTAAAATGCGAATCATTGATTTTATTTGTCCCGAGTTCTCGGAGATACCCCGTCAAAGGCTCGGCCGGAGCCGGTGCCGACTTCAGGCTGAACCCGGGCGCGATGTTAAGGCGAGGGCACTGGGCCGCGCCGCGCTCGCAACAAAAGAAATCTACCTTGATTTCTAGTATAAAGTCAAACCGAAATGGAAAATAATAAATAATACCGACTTCCACCGTAAAGTAAATGAAAAAGTTATATTTTTCAAGAGGTTCTCTGAACCAATGAACATATAGCAAGTGCTGCCCCTGGCTCCAATGAATACCTCTTTTGAGGAGCGCGATGCCATCTTCAACGAATGAAACTGTATTTACAAGGAAAACAACAAAAGCACAGCGCTTCCTACTAAACCGGCATGCGATTCAGTTGCTCGCCAGAATGTGCAAGAGTGGTGAGGAGCGTCAAGATGTTTCGTCCGTGCTTTCCTCATGGACGACGAGCCCGTCGCGCTAAATACGTGTCCTTGAGAGCCGGCCGCCGGTCCACTGCACGCGATCGAAGTAGGTGAGCGGGGCGGTGAGGCGCTGTGGGAGGGGGTGAGCCGGTGACCGGCGGCCGGCGCGCGGCGGCAGGCCGGCCGGCCGCTGCCCGGGGTCATTCACCGCAGACGGCGCGTCGGCGGCGGCGGCGGCGCGGGCGAGCGAACGGAACCGCGGATTCCGTAGCTGCCGTCGGTCACGGCTCCCCCCCCGCCCAGGTTCTTAGCCGCTGTACACGTTGCGGGAGATGGCAACGTTTTTTGTTTTTTTCCACAATATAGCGTTGCAGCAAAACGTAGATAATTCGAATTAATCGCGTCTGGACCCCTTCAGGATTATAAAATTGGCCGGGATTTTGAAAACAACCAATAAAACGGATGATAATCGTCTTCAACGTTTAAAAAAAGCCACTCTATAAAATTATTTATGTTCACTTTGATGGTAACAGAAGCGGAGAGCGCTGTGACATTCTAATAGGCGCTTTTAAACAAATATGTACAAACATCCAGGATTCACTTCAAGTTCTTTTCTTTACCCGAATCGACAATCGAATCCTGTCTACCGACAGACTAGATTTCCGGCGTCCGAACTATTGACACTCTTCTATATACTGATATCGACTGTTCTAAAGATTGCAATAGGTCATGGAAGATTTAACGCGTTTTCAGGGCACAGTTTTTGATAAAAACATTTGCAAATTTAGAAACGATTGTAATTCAATCTCACAAAACTTATTCATTTATTACTTGGTTCGGCTCATTTGACCCAGTTTTTAATCTGGAGACTTCGGTGTTAAATCAACAGCACCAAATCAAAATCCCGAAAGTGAAAGGGATTCATTTTGAGTGGATTGCATTTGTAAGTTTAATTATGTGTGAAAAAATCACAATATGAAGATGGAGAAACGCATTATGTCATTATAGTGCAGGTATCTACTTGATAATTCGGATTTTTTAAACATAGTCGAACATATAATACGTAAGTTTTTCTTAAGAGTAGAGTTTTTGGCGTGCTACCGACATATCACTGACTATATTATGTACTTTCATGACCAGAAACTTAGAGCTTACGCCTCTAGTAACTTAATTGTATTTTACTCTATGTCGCTTCTTCACTTAATATTTTGCACTTCCGTATATCGATATACCCATATATTTTATACAATAAATACTACATACTCCTTTTTATATGCTTTACAATACACAATAATATCATATTTTCCTTTTTCAAAATATAGTGTATATTTGTATTTTACTATTGAATGAACCTTCCTTTTCACACACGAAACAGCTAAGGCAAGGCATTGAACAGTTTCTGAAAGAGGTATTGACAGGTGGAATGCAACGGTTGGAATGAATTATGATAGTTAAGGGATGTGTACGTATTTATCGTTACTTCCTCTGTAATAATCACGAGATGAAAATACCGAAATCAGAGAGCGATATTTTTCTCAGTGTCAAGGGACAGGAAAGTTAAATACAGCATTGAAGGTTGCTCTCCTGATATCTACGTAGATAAAATGAAAGATGTAGAAACTCGTGTTGTGTGATAGTGGCAGAGAAAGCGCCAAGAGAAGTGCGTACACCCCGAGGAATCGAGAGTGGTGATCATTGTTTGAGCAAATGTTTGTGCGCCTCTTAGAAGGACCGCGTTCCTTCACTTTCTCTGCCGTGTCAATTTTCCTAATACTGCACGGGAGCCACCTGTATTTGCAAACAGCGGAGGTGAAACTCAGAACGAAAATCCATCGTGATTAATGCAAACTTTGCAAAAAATACAGAGAAAACGATCTAGGAGCAAAGAGTTTGAGCTTTCATTTTAATGCTCTCTGAAAAGAGGTTTGATAATGTTAGCAGTTTCTATACCGAATAAAAAAACGTCATAAAGCGGGTCAGGAGCATTTTAATAACCAATGTGACTAATTATTTATTTCTTGGTTTCGTTTAGCATTGACGCATTTGGAAAACTTTACGGACTTCTTTAATAATTATACTATATTACATTTCTTCTACTTTCTCGAATTACTGCGTAAGTAGTAAAGATAAAACATATTAATCGCGCGGCGAAAATCAGTGATTTTTCGACAGAAAAACATCATCCGGCCCTGGTAAATGTGGATATAGTTTGTGTTGTTCCTATGTGTAGTAAATTACGTCCTGTAGTACATTACGTCCTGTGTTGGACACTCCAACTTCATGGAGTGCCCAACGCCAGAATCCTGCCTGTGGTGGTTGGAACCTCTGGGGCTATGCCACAATCAACAGTCAGTGCCCTCAAGACGTTGGGGATCATGTCTCGGGGAGATTTACTGACTATCTCGTTAATTGCTCTCAGATGCTCTATTAAGATTTACACACAATTTGTAAATTACGATGGAGCAATTTAGCATTGCTGGCAGTAAATGCAGAAAATGAACTTCTTGGTCCCGTGAGGAAGTCTAGGGAACCCAAGGGATCCGACAATGCCTAGAATATACCTAGTTACCAAGGCCCTGCGAGTTTGAAACAGATATTGGGATGGGGATACTTTACAAGAAACCTCAACATTTTCCGCAAAATAGCTCGAAAGCTTTTAATTAAACTGACTTCAGGTAGCTTAGAAAACGTTTAAAATAATGACCTAGGTATTTCTGTTGAATTCCACGATTTTTCAAACATTGCAAAAGTTCAAAATTTTTTTCCGCGTTTTCCTACAACAATATTGAAGATAAAGATTTTTTCTTTATGAAATATGTTCTTCAAAGGCATCTTGAAATAAGATCATATACAATCTTTCGGAAATATGAATTTCGCGCAATTTTACATAACATTTTCTCTAATTTTAAACAAGCATTTTCTCAAAAACCGCTTCAATTTTCTTGTTAAAATTTTCTCCTCGTATGTTTCAAAAGGCGGTAAAATAAATAGGTACTTGTTCTATTTTCGGCGAATTTTCCGTATTTTCGAAAATTGCCAAAAATTAACATTTCAAAGGTACAATATTGAAGTTAGAAATTTTTGTCAAATGAAATCTGTTCTAAAGGATCAGATCTTTAAAAAAATCATTGGAATTTTTTTGAAAATAATTAGAAGTTTTCGCGGAATTTTTGCTTGAAGTTAATGCAAATTATAAAAAAAAACTGTGTTTTCAAAACGGCTCCAAATTTCTTTTAATGTTTCAAGATAGCATAGGATGTTAAAAATAGCGTAGGACTCATTTACATTGATCTCCTCGAATTTTTCGAAAATTGCATTAGTTAGAAATAATGGTAGAGGCCATTAGTTTTTTAAGAGTCGGCAAAAGGGAGTACGGCCTACCGACAGCGTGATGTAGGGGTACATTGTGTGGTGAATTAACTTAATGGACCTGAGTTCGAATTTAGGCGTGGAGAAAAAATATTAGTTGGACACACTTTTGCTGGTTCATCTCGTAGTATAATATTGCTTAGCCCGTTACAAAGAATGCGAGATAGTACGCGCTGTTGTAGCACCACTAGTTTCTATTAAAACCAATATATTAGTTCTTGCATTAAAAAAATGCGAGACGAATAAAATAAATAAAATGAACTTTGTGTTCTAATGATACATTCAATTTTGTGAATGTGTCCTAGATTTCGTATGATTCGTTTTTTTATGTTCGCAAGTATGTTCGCAATAATAATAATTGGGATGAATGATTGTGATGTATTAATTAACAATACATTCGAATGCCAACACAGGTGTAATAATTTTGTAAATATTGATTAGCGATTTTTAAATAAAAGTAGTGTTTGAGAATGATTTTACAAGTATATTCTGGTCCTTGAACTGGTGTTTATCTTGTTTCATTTGAAATTTCTGAAATACAGAAGTCAAAACAAATTAATTTTTCCTTGAATTTCAATACACATAATTCGGACGTGACTTCACTAACAGAGAACATATCCAAATTTACAAACAAACGTCACTGAGTAACAGTGTAAACATTAGGCAAACAATGTACCACCCATCACCGCCAATAGATTATTCATGTAGCTCAAGCAATAATAGAAACAAAAAATGATCATTGTGCACATTGACTATCGTTTCATTGCACCAAACGAAGGACTTCACCAGCGGAAGCCTCTGAATAAACTCCATTCCTTCCCCAGACAACGCACCAAGCCTCGTGGAGCCCAATGTTGCTGTTGAGGATTTGAGGCACACAGCTGTAATCAAAGACACCAAACACATCAGAGAAACCACGTGGAAGTAGTTCTAAGGCTTTTATAAACAGTGTGCGGACAATGTAAAGTAGAAGATTCTACAAAGACGTAAATACGAAAACGTAACGACAGCATCAAAAACAACTCTCGGTTTCAGGGTAGGTTTTAAATGAGAACACGATGTGTCTGAACACTACAACGAAAACATGACACAACACAAATTAGGAGACAACAAAATACGTAAGTTGCTGAGAAATGTTGGTCATCGATGCACTGAGCAGTGAAACATGAAGACGAAAATATGAAACAGTGTAAAGAGACAAAATAAATTAACAAGGTTGGTGAGTGGGTATTGCACTGTGGATTTAAACGTCACGACGAAAACATCAAGCACTGTGGATTCGAAACAACAACAACAACAACAACAACAACAACAACAACAAGAAGGACGCAAGGTGGCTCGGAGTAGGCGTCGGAAGCAATCCCCAGAGCAGATGAAGCTGCAGGCGGTGAGCGCGGTGCCGGACCGTTACCTTGGCGGCGGCGGTGGTGGCGGTGGCGGTGGCGGGGCTGGCGGAGCGGGTGCGCGCGCGGCTGGCGCTGATGCTCCGCGGGCGGCTCATGGCCCCAGCAGCACGAGGAAGAGCGAGAAGAGAAGACGGAGAAGAAGAAGAAGCGACGTCGTCGGCGTCGGTGGCTCACGCGAGGGCGCAGCGGCGGCGGTGGCCGGATCCCTTGGACATGGCACAGCGCGGTCAGGCAGGGCTGCTCAAATGCACGAGTTCAGACCAGAGCGTTCGCGTTCCACTGGCCTCGCTCCCCGCCCACTCCCGCTACGCTGTCTCCACAAGCAGCCGGCCACACCAGGTACCCACTGATAAGTGATGGACCAGCGCTTGCCCACAAGGCCGCCCGCTTGAGCAGCCCTGTGCTAGGGCAGAGGTTCTCAATCTTTTGGCTTACTGCCCCCTTCATTTATGGCTAATATATTGAAGTATAAAAGTTCTTCTTTGCTATTAGGGTTAATATAATGCTTTCCCCAAGAATGTTTTATTATCACAAATGGTAACACTACTTGATTTGCTGAGAGAACAATCTAAAGTGCCTAATACACCCACATTGCAAAGAATTTTGCCTTTACTACATTTAAATTTCTAGTTACATTATTTGTTTTGATTTCTTACGATCGCGGTTAATGCCAGACTACAACACTGCATTGCATTCATATGGTTTAAAATGTTTGTTTCCATTTGCGACAATCCACATTTCACATCGCTTTCGACGCGCAGCCGTGCTCGACATTTTGATTTCATGTAAGCCTCGTAACGTACAAAATCCTAATTCACTCAGATACGTTGATGAAATCTGCATCAACAACCTAGTAGTTTCCGTAGCAAGATGTGAAACAGAGAAATAAATGTATAAAAATTCTTGTGCAGTCAAGTTTTGAAATTCCGATGTAGATAATCAGAAGCATTTCCACCTCGATTTTGAACTGATCGCATATCATTTGAAGTTGCCACGAATCAGAAGAAATACCTTTCAAAAATTTCATATACTTAGCTATAAATAGTTCTAAAAAATGAATGATAGCTTTTACCACAAACCTAAATATTCTGTAGTGCCATGTGGAAAACTTCCCGAGGGTTACTTCCGAACAATATGTAAGCAAACGTTGTAAAGCCCTATGGGCTGGCCAATACATAGAAGGTAATAAAAACATTTCGAAAGATCTCGAAAGATCTCGAAAGTAACGATCCACCCCCAAGATGTAGAGTTCAACCTTCATTTTGTGCTTGCGATGTTAATTATGAAGCTACACTGATATCAAGCTACTCTGTTCACATATGAAAAACATAGCTCGCCTAACAGAGAGTAACAATAATCAGGAAATAAATAAAATTTCTAGAGAAATTGTCATGTAAAAAATAAATGTTACATAGTAGTAAGAAACACAATTAGGTCACAATTTGTCTAAAAACGTCAAGGCGAAATCTTCACGCTTTAAGTTGTCAGTAGAAAAATGGCGGTGCTGTTTTCACTTGTGGAGCAGACGCAGTAGCATGGTGTCTTTCGGGTTCGATTTACTCCAGAGATGAATTCCACAAAGCCCATTTGCCACAAGAGGAAAAGGATGTGCTCAGCGCGCGAGCTCTACATTGTTAGTAGTATCTTGTTATCGCTACTCAAGAGCCAGTCGCTTGCTAACTGATAACGAGGACGGCAAGGTTTCTTTGTGGTGATAACAAAATACGAGGAGGAACAAGAACCTCTCCATTGTGAATATCAAATTGATAGACGAGTGTCGAAAATTGTATTTAGCGGTGCCGTGGGATGGTGGGTAAAATCAAACGCACCGGCGTTATTGAATGTCGTAGACAACACTTTAATTGGCTGGAGAAGTAGAGCGAAAAGAAGCAATTAGCGAATTCTTGAATGGGAAACTGTCTGAGCAAGACCTTGATCATGCTCTGCTTGACCCCCAGTGAGTGACGTCAACTTTCCTGATGTAAGATCTCCCTTATCTAAGGTCAAGGAACCGGAAATGGCGAATGTGGGGGCCGGGCGCACTCGTTTGTCGGCCTGGCTCAGTTGCCGCACGCCCAAACAACATTCCCTCCTTCTTCGTTGGAGACAGTCGTGGGTGGCAGCGGATTCAAACAAACCACTCTGCAGCTGGCTGTAGGGGAAGTTCATTGTTTTCTCCAAGAAGGGTGAAGCAGAAGGTCTCATGAGACAGGATGGGAACCATTTTCTAAATACTTTCTCACCAATACAATCGACCTATACAAGTTGCTCCGATAGTGAAAAGTAAAAATAAATTTTAAAATTAAATGGGTGTCGTATTAAGAAGTATTATTAGACCGGTTCTCTGTACCATTAGATCCTAAAATAACGTAACTCAGTGTTAACTTTTCTTAACCCGACGAATTGAAGTGGTGTTTGATGTCTTGAAATATAACTTCATCTAATTACTTCAAAAAGGGATGTTATTTCTAAACAATCAGAAAAAATACAAGTTACTTAATTTTGTTTTCTTTGTGATTTTCATTCTTCCGAGAAGGACTTGACAACGGAGAATGTCTTTTATACTGACATTCCAGGAATTTGGTACAAAACTGGAATGTTATATGAGTATACAATACTGTCTGAGCACCAACATCAAACAAACAACTCGTTGCTCATCCTTGCGGAAGAGACTAGTTTCCTAGTACGCCGAAAGTGGCGTCGCCAACGCTTGACACTCATTTAAAAATATTTTCTTATGTGAAAAATGTTTACTATTCAAGTTCTGAATAAAAAGAGACTAACCATACAGTTTTCTGCTTCTTTTATGCTTGGGCATTGTATATTAAAATAATACATTAAGAATTAAAATTGAATAATAAAAAGAAATTAAAAAATGTGTGCACATAATTCTTCTTGTGGATGTTCTTTCGGGCTACGGCCACTACTCATCCCACAAAACGGTGTTGGAGAAACCAATCCCATCGATTTCAAGAAGTGTCCTAAAGAAACATTCTTTCAAAATATTATCAGGCAGCTTATTAAAGAATATTTATACATTTGCAAGTTTATATTCAACAAAACACCGTTACATTCTTATAGATTTATATTAGTATAAAATTGTATGGTCGAAATTAACCTACAAAAGGGAATTATCCATTGTATAGGCTACACATAACAAAAATAATAAAGTTTCTGTAATGCAAAATGGTCCTAAGAGTGACGCTGACGATGAACCCGAGTGATCAAGCCCTGCACCGCAAACTGTAAATTGCGGCGGCCTGGCACTTCAATCTCTAGCGTGATCGCCTGAGTGCTGTGGGGCGCCTCACTGGCGTCACATTTAGCTGTCACGTAGTTGTTTGTGGCGTCGACCGAGGCGATTGGGCTAGGGCACGTAGTTCGCGCGGCCAGATTGCAGCGCTAAACAAACAAAAAAACCAGGTTGTTAAAGACATTTTTTACAATCTTTTGGATGGACCCGGACACAAATCGCTAGATCCCCACCAGAAATCCGAGACTTGTCGAATGACCCGTCATTTGTCTCGATTGTGGTCGAGAAGGGGTCTAACCGTATGTGACGGATGCACGCACGCACGCACGATACTTGAATGCTGCCTAAGGATTAAAACTACTGATTGTTCCTGCAAAATGGCTACCATTATCCAAAGTGCTGAAGAGAAATTGCCAGTTAGGACTTGCAATATATGGACGTGCATAAAGCCCATGATTCAGGGCGTGCTTAACCTATGGATGTCATAGTCGCACATTTCTGGTCAACGTATATTTGCATTATACGCTCATGGCAAGGATGTTTTCATGACTAAAACCGTGCTTAGCTGCTATAAGCCTGTGGTTAAATCGGAGGGAGAGGCCGGTGTAAAGCAAACGGTGGTTAGTTTGCACCGAAGCTGTCGGGGCATATGCAACTAAGATCTCACGGTTTCGCTACTGTTTCTAGAAAAAATGTTCTTATAACCAGCGGTTTAGCTGTTTGGAGCGATCTAGTAGTACCATTTAGGAACGGTTTCGTTTCTAGGTGACGATAATTTTCATTCGCAGCAAACGCTAGTGCTCATCGTTAGTAACAGATAATGTACCATTTGTGCAAAGTGGTGTGAGCTCCTGTTGACGGTTGTGCATGAAGCTAATATGAGTATGTTATAACAATACTGTATAGTATACTCATTTTTTTTGGCCCACCGATCTGCATGTTGCTGTATATATTATTTCTTAGTTTATACTTGGAATTACGTCGAAGTAACTCAGTGGGTGTCACTGCTCACCGCGTCGCATGTGAAGCAATAAGGCGGCTCAGCTAGCTCAGTAGGTAGGATGGAAGAAGCCGGGTTGGGCGGACAGTAGCAGCAGGGCGTGGCAGCCGGAAGAGCAATCCACGTGAGAGGGAGGGCGCGGCGTGTAGGTCAGGCCAGGCCAGGTCAACGCACGACTCAGCGGAGCTCGGCCGCGAACTGAGCAATTGCAATTTGCCCCTTCTCAATCAACAGCTTCATTTGAAGAAACTTCGTTATACTTACGTACGTTCGATTTTACTTTGTTAACAAGAGAAAGCAATTGAACTTCGAAAACTTGAAAATCAATTGATTTTTATTTACCCTAGCATTCTGTTACCCTGTCAACCCTTAGGTATTACATACGTTATGCAACCTTGACGATTTTCTGCGATTTATAAGACATCCGCGGAATTTATTTGGAATGCTAACGACAAATCACTTTCAATATTCTTCAAGCTCAATTTTCGGGTCTCCTTGGCAGCTGTATAATATTTCTTAGGCACCAATCTACAAAATGTGCCTTTTTGCACCTTCTGTATAGGTTTTTGAGGTTCTTTTCTGCGTACCCTCATTACATTACATGGGTGGTCAGGAACGTGCTGAATATCGAAACATACATTAAGTTGACTATGTAATTTTCGGTGCGATTAAATCGCACAGATCAAAGTCTTCCTATTTGTTAATAAACCTTTTAAATATTAGATTGTTAATCACACATAATGTCAGACCTATTTAATTACTTAACGTCAAAAATATGTGTAATATGTTTTCTGACGTTTTGGAGGAAGAAAAGCTGAATTATTTTCGTGATCAGAACTAAAACGAGGGTCAATTTGCTGAATCTGTAAAGAAAATGTGAAAAGAAAATCTATCGAAAATAGGGCTAATTGACCCAGAGGATGGTTTTAATAGCCGTTACAGGCATATTCAGTCTTTTAGAATGTTCGCACGGGACCAACTAATTTGGATGAATTTGAGAGTTTGATACTTTTCTTATCCTATCAAATTTCAGATATCCAGGTTCCGTTCTATTTACTTGTTGACACGTAATCGGAATTACATTTTTGATGTTACGTTGAGTTGCAGTGTAAGGCAGTTACAGCAATGACAAATCTTTGAAGAATAAAATAGGCGATAAGGTTATTATAACGCAATAATTATAACGTAGATAACGTAAACAAGGAAGCAATGTTTGAAAGTTTCAAATATTTTCGGTACAACTGGAAGTTATGGACCTCACAAAGAGAGAGTGAAAGGAAAACAGGGAGAGGATATCGTAATTGTCGCATAGCAATTCTTTTGAATACGGAGGGATCAATACAAGAGGCTTAATACTGAATCAGAATCCGCTTCCGTCCTGAGTTATTGGCGGAACCTGGCTGTAAAGCGGGTTTAAATTCGGCTTTATCCATCGATCAAAGGAGCCGAATGTGTACGAATGTCCTTTCGTGGAACGGCGAAAGAGGAGGGAGTCGCTGGGCGGCGCTGGGCGAGGCGACTACATGCACTCCACGCTCGGGGCCGCGACTCCCGCTTTCCAGTCGAGAGGTGGCTCATGCTCAGTACTTCATTTTCATTCTTCTTTCTCTACTGATCGCGAGAAGAATTGTGCGCAATGCCATATGTAATGATTTTGATGGTTCTGGCCGTATCAGCGGGGCTCGTTCGTGCCTCTTATCGCTGGAGTGCTTCCCCTCCAGGGCGTGTACGTTCAGTGAAACAGATAGAAGTGCTATTCGCGGGATACCAGGAACAACGATTCAGTGCTCTAAACACTGCCACACGTTTCGTGAAGTCTTTGTGCGGAGAAGGCTTGTTCGGTTTTCCTCGGTTCTTCCCAGAAAACATGTTTACAGGTGGTAAAATTTGAATCTTTATTAACTGTAGTCACGTGAAGTGCACGTCAAATGGAAGTCTTATTAATTAAAAATAACTCAGGGGAATTTCTAACTCCGATTGTAAATAAGTTGGAATGTACTTACTTCCCAAGAAAGTTATTTGTAATGCTTCAGTTGAGATACTGAACAAAATACTTAGTGAAATGTAAAATGATATAAACCTCATTATTTTTTCGCAACGAAAGTTCTGTACTATTTTTACATCACATATTTCACTGGATAATCCATGGTTACCTATTTTAAATTTTTAAGAAATTCATCATTACACAAAAATACACATTATTTTTAATCTTCACAGTATTTGCAAGTTCCCATGTTATGCCTTTTTATTTTAAACGGATTGAGAAGTTCATTCATTATGTCCTCCTATCGTGGCGTATTGTGCACATCGCTTTCTTTGCGAAATATCAATGTCACCTCGGAAGTGCAGGCATGCCAAACCGTGCCCGCCTGGGAAGCCCAGCGCTCCTGGGAGGACGGGCAACTTCCCGTCACTCCGCTCGCGTTTCCCAACATCAATCAACTCTCCATCATAGTTTCTTTTGAAATACATAATGGTAAACATTTTGCGAAGTTGTATACTCCAGCATGACTTTTTATTCTTAAAATCTTCTCTTCGAAATGTTTACCCCACTCGTGCTTCCTTAGATATCATGTGAAATTACCAAGTCTTGTTTTACAGAGTTCTTTATCTCAAAATCTACCTACATTTTGTGTACAGTGCTCGACCTATGGTAAACTGTACCGTTCCGACTGTGACTTTGCACTTTGCTTAATCCCAGGATGCAGCCAGACCTGATAAGGTTAGTACCCGAGGTCATTACCGATCCAAGGCCTATCCAATAGTCCCCGTGCTGCAATATTGGATTTTTCATTCCACGCATGAAATTCTGAAAGTTCCCCTGGACCACTGCAAGATTAGTACCTTTTAAATTGTGGAAACACAAAGCAAGATGATCCAGAAATTCGGAAATATTCTAGATTAGGATGTGATGATTGTTGTTTGGATAAGATTATGTTCTAACTACAGTTTGCATTTCAACATTTTGTTCTATGTGAGTAAATGGCTCTTGATTTCGAGTGGTAGTGGTGTAATCAAACTGAGAGTCCCAATTTAGACAGATAAGATTAATTTCGTCGTACCTCGTTGGGTCACGCAAAACTGTCAAGTTGGTCTGTAAAGAGCATGAGTTAATAATGAATTATAAACAAACTCGTAATATGATACGGATGTAAGGCGGACCTAGACATTAAACGAAATGTAACTGACGAAATAACCGTCCCATTTCGGCCGTGTTTCCACTGCAGTATCTTAAAAATTCACAAAACATTTACAGGAGAAGCTATTTTGGACACGCTACTCTAGCTATTATTCCATAATTTAACGGGAATAATCAACCAAACGTGAAATGGCGTTTAACATAATAAATAAAGTTATTTTTATGTTATACTGGATTGTGCTTATTCATATTTAACAAAATGACTTCTTCTGATTGTATCAACTACTACTAAAATTTATGAAACATTAAGTAATTTGTGTACTTGAATTAAAATAAAATGAAATGAGTAATTCTGGCTAAGAATATTGTATGACACGTGGTAAAAGTGATTTTATTTTGCTCATAAATTGCAAATTGCACAAAATGTCACATTTACCATGCATATCTTATATATATATATATATATATATATATATATATATATATATATATATATATATATATATATATATATATATTGCGAAAAGTATTGAACAACACACGGCCAATATCACATATATTCTTGGGTATAAACAGCGGCGATCGTCTCAGAACTTTAACCGCGTTCAATATATGCTCTTTTTCGGCCTCATTTCTCGGTCTCTTAGCTACCTAGAATTTTAGTCGTCTATTTCATTGAATTTCCTCTAGTACAGTAGCCACAACATCTCTAAATAAAATGAATCCTGAGAAGAAGAAAAAGAAAATAAAACATTTATAACGATAATTACAATAATAATAATAATAATTTTCGTGGGATCCTGTAATTAAAAGGTAAATTAAATTGTTTTACATCGACTTTTGGGGGGAAAAAAGAGAGAGACGCATATTTGAAGCACGTAATCGTGAAGCATGAAATGCTTGTAAAGACACCACCTTTCATTTCTTCTATTCAAATCCTCAGCAGGAGGATATTCCTCAATTGCGTCCTGATGGACTCCACCACAGAGGGATGCGCGAGGAAAATTGAGATTTAAGTGAAATAAACTGTGCGAGGGTGGAGCGTGCCGCCATTGGCTGCCCGCATCGAATTTGGAACTCGAACACAATACGTACGTGATCGTAAGCGTCTGGCGACTGCGAGTATCACGTGACAGCCAACAAAGAAAGATCGAGATAAGGGGCGGAGTTGAAGACAAGGGCGAAACAACATTATCAAAGGAGAAACAAGATTATCAGAGAAAGCCAAGAGGAATTCCACATAAATTACTTTCTGATAAACCTACTTACTAAATTGGCTAGAGAACATATGCTAAAAGTGCACTGAGAAAATGAGTTGTTGTTTGAATTACAAATCTTTTAATATGGGTGTGTTGTGAAGAAAACTTGAAACAAATTGAAAATGTATTTAATCTACTGTGTGAACAATACGTTTTCGCCCTAGTGCATGAAGACAGGGTTTGCATTTGCTTTGATCATTATCACATCACCAGAATTTAAAAAACGATTTACAAATGTATTCTGTTGTATAATGAACTTAATATTATCGATTGATTAAATTTCATTGGCCTTGAAGGAATGATATGTGATAAGCACGTGTACCGTCAGGTGGTTTTCACATTAGTAAGAACTTTTAGAATTGTGGGAAAACTCGGGATTTTGTGAAACTAACAGAGTGAAGTGAAATTAATTTACAATTTCTCTCTTTGTAGATTTTTTTAACTAATTTTTGTATTATAATTATTTATATAGATGTAAACTGGAGCACAATCAACAGTTTTAGCATAAAGAAAAATAAATAAGTTGAAAACTGTACGATTCACATAGTATAAATAGAAATGTATGACAATATCTACCTAATTAGAAATTTTTAGTACGTGAGATGTTTCATAAAAAAATTGAATTTTATTTTTTCGCACTTGTGATTTTCACAGTCTGGAAATTTCTTTTATATCGTAAGACAAGGACGTACGTGAACATTTTTTTTATTAAAGATCGTTCTAAGGCAATAAATAACAAATAACCGAATTTAGATTACCTACTTTTGAAGGGAATTGACGTATAGATGTAGCCAGAGTTTTCATAGAAGTATCTCTTCACATTAAAAAAAAAACAACAACAGAGAATCTCGATGAAATTGATTCCATGAATTCTGAGCAATTGGAAAATCACTTAGTGCTTTTCCTCTTTTAATCACAGATATAACACGCAGGATAAATTCACAAAATCGAACGAACTAAATCTACGCATTTTCACTACATCGAAGCGTTCACTGAGAATACCTCCAAAGGGCATCCAAGAGGTTGGTAGATAGCCGAAAGGGCCGAGAAGTGGTACCTTAGCTGTGACTCCGGGGTCGTTGCGCGAGTCGATTCGCCGGTACTCGATCCTCTTCATCCCCACGCAAGTGTGTTAGCCGCGCGCCAGGCAACTTGAGGTACGCCGACGGCTGCGCTGCTGCTGGCATTCCGCGCCAGTGGCGGGCGGGCACTGCGGAGGCGGAGCGCGCGGGGCGGCGCGGGCGCGGGCGCGGGCGCGGGCGCGCGCCCGGAGATAAAGCCAGCGATACGCGGCGGAGGAGGAGGCTCGCGAAGGTGCAGAGCACGCAGCAACACCACTACCTTCACTTACTACAGCCAAAGGAGCCTATAGGGGCTTGGAACCACTTGCTCCACAAATTGACAACGAATAAAACTTTACGCAACGTGCCCTGCCCATTGGAAGAATTATGTCCTAATAGAGTTTAGCAGACGTGAGGGCCGTCTCAGTAAAGACTGTCTTGCTTTTAATCCGATAATTGTAAAATAATCCTAATACAAAGCAGAGTTGTTGAATCGATATACGGATTTATAGTCAAATGCAAAGAAATATTGAGAGACAACGTAATGTAATAACGAAATATTTCTAGGGCTTTTATCCAGCCGGTTACCCCTTACGTCTGGGATGGGACGCATATTCGACTAAACGCTATGCACCAATACACTTGCGGTTTCCTCTGATCTGGGGTCAGCAGAACGCGAGACTCTCCGCGACAACACATACATCAAAGACAAGAGACAAACCAACATGCACAAGGCGGGACTCGAACCCGCGACCCTTCTCACCGAAGTGTTGAGTCGGTACACGCTCTGAGCCACCTCGGCCATCCAGGTTGGCTAATGAGCCTAATAATACGTATTACAGTTCGTTTTGCCTTTCATTTTTTGAACAGTTTTAAGCATTTTTAATTACAATTTGGAATTTAAAAAGTCCTTTATCTTCAAAATATCGTAAAGGTCATTATTTTACCAAAATAGAGTATCTGCAGGTTAAAAAATGCCCTAGCAAAAGGCGGCTCATGTGAAGAATGTATTACCAGTTTAATAATTTAATTTTATTCGCAAAAATCCTTGTTAATAATTATCCCGAAAACCGGTTATTTTAGTGTATGTTGTTGCGGCTCGTCAAGTAAAACTTTCCAGACCGGAAGATCCTAGGTTCGAGTTCCGACGGTGGCGGATTATCTACACCAGATAAGTGGTTTGGTCGGTGATGCCACTCTGTGAATGAGAATTCTAGTGGCTGGTTGCGTTGATCAGTCGTTTCTATGGATTCCTCTCCTCAATTCCAAATGAATGCAGGGGCAGGATCTTGGAGTTCAATAGGCCATGGGCCGCGCGTGATCCGCCTATTTCCACCCTGCTCCCAGTCCCATCTTTGGGTTAATCCAAAATCCCCTTCAGAAGTCTCATCATCTACAAGCCTCTCACACTTCTCTGGGAGTCACTAGTCAGTCTAAGACTCCAGTTAAAGCTGGAGAGCCATCGGTAGAAAGAATTAATTCGACGATGAATGAAACAATTTACTCCTAGTTATATGTACTAAAACATAATTACGTTATATAAAATATTAATCTATTACAATAATGCTACACATACGCTAGTATGTGATTGACTCTAAAAATACGCCCTGACATTATTGTGAAAAATACATATCAAAATGCTCAAATAATGTGAAGTCTACGTTTCAAAGACGAGATTGGTTGTTGTGAACCTTTCTTTGTCTCGTACTCTGTAGAATGTTCGGGGCATTGAATTGCTTGATTCCTATCTCTTGTTGGTTTAATGAATTCTGGATTTGCTCCACATTTGGACACATAAGTGACAGAGAATTGTGTTCCTATAATTGTAATTAACAGTCGGTAAAGATCTTCAGAGATTTTGTGATATACGCACATTACAAACGTCGATGTGACGACAGGACGATAAAAAATTGCTAGTTCTTTCTTATCGTAAAACTTGGGGAGGTACTCAAGATGATACAGAAAATGTAAGTACTAATATAATTTTGGGTCTTTCATCAATAACATGTTATCCTCAAATAGATATTCTATTATTGTAACTGCCAGAAAAGGAAAGAACAGAACGCTAGGTCTGCCTGCAATGTGTACGTCCCTTGGATGAGTGTACTCGACTAGAAGGCAATTTCAGCTTATCATTACGAATCTTATCATTTCGTAAGCGGGACTTTACTTCTATTGGCACGGCTTTGCACCAAGAAAACGTCATTAGATGAAAATCGCGTCGCCATTAGTAAAAACTCGTCACAACTATAACTATTGTTTTAGTGTTTTCTTAATTTGCAATTACGTATCATTCATATGTTTCATATCTGTCAAATCAAGAATTGTTTACATTTTATTAACTCTTATTAAGATTCTGTTTGGCATCAGGTCTTCTGATGTAAGGAATTAAGGAAAATAAAACGAAAATCATTCATTTAAGAACATTTTGAAAATTATTTCAGCCATATTTATTCTAAAATGTAAATCTACGTGGAGAATGTGGGTATGGAAAGTCGTACATTAATTATATACACACATAATTTCAGTTTGTACATTTTACGTTCTCTTACGTGATTGTCAAATTGAAATGCAATAAAATGTAGCTTTATCAGAGTACAAAATGTAAGTCTGTGTTTGAAATCTGAATTGATATGCCTAAGGATAAGCCTATCGTGAACACCGAAAATAAATGGAAGCACAAGTGCAATGTTCAGGGTATATCAGCACAAAAAACTGCGAGAAAACGAGACGGCAGTTCCCTGACCTTTTGATGTAATTCTCTGATACTGGAAGTTTTCATGGGGCATATCCGTTTGCGTGGGCCATACCAGGTAGTGCCGTAAATAGTACGTCCCTTCGCAATATTGGCGCTGGTGCCCAGTGTTGTGAATAATGGACTTTACCCCACCTTCACTTGCAGCAGCAAAAAATTTCCAAAATGATTGTTGTGAGCTTGTCGATTTGGAAAATCGCTTAAACTAAGCGGTTAGAATTAGAAGTATTTCTGCAATGCAATATCACAGCTTCGTTAAAGGATTAAGTAAATGAGGTATTATGTAGAAACTATACTTTTCTGCTTGGTCATTTTTCTCTTTTTTGACAATTATTGTTTTTCAGTTGTTATGATGGATAATCTCTATTTGATATCTCACATCAAAGGTGCATTTTATAGTAATGAAAGAAGTTGAATTTGATTTGGAAGGAAGGTGAAGGCTAATACAGGGAAAAAAGCTTTGTAAAGTAGATAAACTGGTACATTTCTGTAGAAAACGAATTACTTTCGATTTTGTAAGTGGCGAACTTTTACCAATGTATACTCTATTAGTCTTTTTATACTTAAATTATCGTTGTCTTATTATAATGAAATATTTGGTGTAATTATTGTATTTATCTTGTACACCATGAGTAAATAGAAGTTACAAAGGAAAATTCTGAACTCAATTGACTGAAAGTGTTAACTTTCTTTACGAATTGATCGAAGTTCGTCAGCCAGTGTTCACCGAAGTTCGTGAACTGTATGACTCGAGGCGGAGCTCATCGTTTGCCACTTGGAGCCTCGCAACCAATTGCGGAAACGTGTGTTGAGTCGAAAAGAGACCCTGCGAGGAAGACATTGTAGTCGCTGCCCGCTTCCAAAGAAACGCCCAAGCTAACGTCGTGGTTCGCAGGTAGAGGGATGTTTCACCGAAAAAACTCGCCCGCGCGTCGACAGTGCCGTAGACAGAACTCTTGGGGGAAGTGAGAGAGGGACTCTTCAAGCGATCCTTTTCGACGTAATATTTCGTGTAAGGGGTTACAAAATTGTGCAACATTTTTCTTGTGAACGAGACGTGAAATGCATTGGTATTATTTGTAGACGTAGGTTTTGGAGGCTTTATAGCCTGCCGGGCTGCGAGCGTGCACCTGAGAGGGCGAATGTTCGGAGTGCACCGCAACGCGTTCTGGCCCCAGCACTCTCGCTTTCTCTCTCTGTGTCGACTGACGCTGCCCTTGCGCAAACAGTGGGTCCTGGTCGCTGGCCCCGGGCGCCGGAAGGAAATCGCGGAGGGGGCGCGGTCACCGAACGCCAGGGTCCAGGTCCCCTCATGCCAGCATCTCGAGGCGAGGCAGGGCGGTTTCTAGAGCTACAGAATCACTATATCTCTCTCGCATAGAAACTCAGTTGAATTACGATTAAACTACATCAACGAGCGTTGTTGACAACATTCGGATGACAAGACATGTGCAATTGGGGTTGTAATTTGAAGGTGCTTTGATAAACGATGTACAGGTATAATATGACAGGACCGGCATCGAAATAACCGGAGTCTCCATTCCTCTCGCTTGTAGTGAAAATGCGGGCCGAAGAAAACGTGTGCGGTTATACATTTCCTCTTTGGCGCCACCCCGTCCTTGACATTCGCGCGTTGCAGCGGATGCGAGGGTGCCCGGGCGGGAGCTTTGCGTGCAGAGAGGGGCGTGGCCCCAGAGCCCACGCCGGCGCCAGCGCCCGCTTTCCTCTGTCCGCCCGCCCGCCCAGCCACTCCCCGGCCTCGCCTCGCGCCTTTCGCTCGCTGGCACCACGCTACACTACCACATGCCGGACGCTTGTACCTTCTGGGGCGGTGCCCCGCTGTGGGAGAGTTAGGGTGAAACCCCACTAGCCGACGGTAGGTCGGCGCCGGATCTCGCCATCCAGCGGGGGAAGATCACCGCCATCTCCCGAGAAAAAACATGCACTACACTAACGGGACTAATGACCAAAGCTGTTGACGCGCCAGGAAACACGAAAAAATCATTCAATCAATATAAACTATAGAGAGGCAGTAGAGAAACCATTTCGAGAATGGGCAAATTAGAAACATAATTTACGAATAAATGCTGCAAAACATAATCTAGAAATGAGCTGCGACGCATCTTACAACACGATTTCATCTGAGGCCGTCCGTGTATTAGATAATAGTGATAATTTGGGTGCGTTATGGATCATATGACAGCGCGCCAGCCGACGTCGATGATTGTTGGTATTCGTCAGTTTCACGTGACGCGCGCGGATCATCACTGATACCGAGGGCTCACCACACTGCGATTGATAACGCCAGCTATCACCAGATAATCAAATCACTACTCCATGAGTCCTTGAGTGACAGCTATGCCATTGCGTGAATCTATAATGTACCCATTTGTGCTATTTTTTCCCTTCCGGATAATGTAAATGATGTAAGCGATCATCAGAACACAACTTTAGATCGTGTGTGAAATAAAGCACGTATAACCGAAATCTTATCAGGTTTGTATTTCTTTAAAGAAAATGCACTTCAGAACAAAAGTATCTGGCTTTGGAATCTAGCAAGAGCCGAATTGTCAACTCTATATTAGGGATGTCCAACTTGCAAGGCCTCGAGGGCCATATTTTCGTTACTCGGGCGATCCACACCTGACATCCCTCTATTGTTGATCTCGGCAGATTGCCCGGCTGCTCTGAAACGGGAGGGGGAGGGAGGAGATGAAACCATGCGTGATAGCAGGCTGTACTATGCATAACGTAGTGAATCACATCGGGATGATTTCGAATTTCTGAATTTAATTTTTTTTAAAAGTCCTTAAATCTGCAGTAATTGAACTGATGATGATGGCTAAGTCATTGAAATCTGCTATTTAAATAAACAATAAATATGGTTGGCAATGACAACACCTATAATTATTTTATTGGACAATCCTGCTATACATGATTAGGAAGACACCGAATTTGAGGTAGTGGGATTCGAATGCAAAATTAATTCATGCAGTAAATACCACAGCATATATGGTTAAAAGAAACCCTCATACTGTTGCAATAAAATACAATTTTGTTTGTATTTTTGGGGACAAGATGATATGTGAACTATTTTTCGATATTTTTTAAATATAGAAAAATAAATGACGTTTGATTAATATTTTCCTGGTACCGTAAAAGAAGTAGTAAACCCTTCATACAAGTTTACTTTTGCAATTAGGAGACAATAATTTCGTTTCTCTTGGAATGGGTTAAAGCGTTGAAGTGATTCTTGTCTTGTATTTTGGTGTAAATCCTTTCTTAACGAATAAATCGGTGTTTCGTATTGTAAGCTGATGAGCTAGCTATATACATCACTAATGATCTCCAGGAGTTATTTTTTCCGTAACTTTGCATTGCTGCGTGATACATTAAATTCGGTAAATTCAAGGTTTTGCCAATCTTCGGGAGAAGTCGATTAAACACGGGCCTAGCCCACCGGACACCTGCAAATTGCATACACCACCCTATCTGTAAAGTTTGCTGAGGCTTGGGAGACTTGTTGATGTGTCACTCTCTGATTATAATACAGTTCCAAATGTATATTCTGACATTATCGAATCAGTATGTGTGTGGTTTGAAAACGGAAAATTTATGAAAAAACAACACCTTACTGGCACGTAAATGTTTTTTAACACGATTTTTGAGAGTAAACTATTTTAACTTCACCACACAGAAGTAAATTCCAATAAGTTCCAACTAAAATGTTATTTTTTGATGAAGCCGTTGTTTCTTTGTCCTGGGACCGGCTGTCCTTTGTTCAAATGACGCAGACGAATTGTTCGTGTTTTGTTTTTTTGTGGAGTGTCGCAGGCGTGGCTGAGGGGCGGAAGGAGAACCGATGTTTACAAGATGCTCTCGCCGCGAGCACAAGCGCGATTCGAGCCGCTCGGCTGACCGCAGCCACAAAACGCCGTGCGCCCATGACGCGCGACATCGCACCACGGCCCACGCCCAATGCCCGTCGCCCTTCCCCGCCTCCCGGGTCCACTGCCCGTCGCCGCCCGCCGCCCGCCGCCCGCCGCCCGCCGCCCGCCGCCCGCCGCCCGCCGCCCGCCGCCCGCCGCCCGCCGCTCGCCGCCCGCCGCCCGCCGCCCCCGCCCCCGCCCCCCCGCCCGCCCCCCGCCCCCCGCCCCCGCCCCCCGCCGACCGCCACCCGCCGACCGCCACCCGCCGCCCACCGCCACCGCCCGTTCCCCGCCGCCGCAGCCGTCGCCGCCGCCTGCCGCCGCCGCCGCCTGCCGCCGCCGCCGCCCGTTTTTTCCCCACGCCGCCCGCATTTTTGCGAGTTAAAAGCCACTTGGCGCGGCGCGGCGTGTCGCAGGCCATCTGCCGCCGCCGTCTCCTTCTCCTCCTCCTCGGCGCACGCGGCCTTTCATTCATCGCGCGGCCACTCGCGGAGGGCGCGCCCGCGGCGGCGGCAGGAAGCGGTCCATTGAGCCCCAACGACCGGCCCCGCCACGCCCCTGCTGCCCTCAGCCCTACACGCGCGCCGATGCTCTTCGGAGAAATGGGAAGGCGACACTTCCATTCTTTCGGGCGCCAACCACTCGGGATCATCCTTTCCTGAGCTATCTGAGATAATCTCTATCGCAGGGGACTTTATCTCGATTAGGACACCAATTAATTATCAAACTTAATTTTTACGCAATGGCTTTGTCAACATTATTCATGAACTTTACAGTTAGTATTATATAAATAATAATTCGTAATACAAGTTTCACGCATGTAAACGTATATTATTATTTTCTAATTTCATTGCAAATGAAAGATATATATATATATATATATATATATATATATATATATATATATATATATATATATATATATATGCGTGCTTGCTGTGAATGTACGTGCTTACAAGAGAGGGGGAGGGAGGGGAAACCAGTTGATAAATATGCGGAGATGACAAAAGCGAGGAGCATATCATTTGTGAATGAATCTATAATATTTGTTGTATTCATTTCCTAAAATACAGCTCTGTATAGTCTCTTTGTAATGTAAATGAAATACGAGGCAAGGAATCGTTGCTTTTATAACTTTTTAGTATCAAATGTGTACTATACTCTGGCAATCATTGTCCCGTAATACCCACACGTCACATATATTGTACACGATGCTCCTAAAGCTAACATTCCGTAGTAAAACCAAGCGGCCGTTTTTAATCTTTCAAAAAAAGCTTGATAATGTATCAGCGCCCCTCCGCCCTCGAAGCCACACGTGAGTGATTAAAGAGAGGTGTAATGGCTAGGCTTACGTCACACGAGGGCGTCGTGCGAGGGCAACGAGCCTTAACGAGGGCAAGCCGCTGCACCGCCTGACGCAACCGTATAATTTCTCCACTTGCAGCTCAATGGGCCCGGCGAGTACACGCCGTGGGCGGCGGCGAAGGCGGTTGACAGGGCAGCTGGCAGAGGCCTCCTCACTCGAGTCTTCAGCCAAACACACTACTCCTGTGTCGCAGAATGTACCGAAATGTATTCGGCATTAATATGCAACGAGAATCCTAAAAGTAGCCTTTTATGTAAGGGTGTATGAAGTATTAAGTGTTAAAAATAATACAAACCAATAGTAAAATGAGGGGAGAAAAGCTATTCGTACATTTACTATCGAAAGCAAGAAACCACCTCAGCATTTCTCAATGGATGAAGATAAGCTGGACAAAAGGAATGGGTTGAGATAACAGTTACAAGCTGAAGTACAGCTCACTACAGCCATAATCATTTAGAATTATTCAATACAAAAACATACTAATTTGTCAATATTATACAATAACATTTATTATAGAATAACTGTTGGATTCGATTTTGATACTTTCCTCACTACTCACTAAAATATTAACATAAAAAAATCCGAAACTCCACTTGTAGCCCACCAGGAGCAGGGTACATTCGGAATATCCAGAAGTAGTCCCTCACGCAACTAGAGAAAATAGCCGCACCATTCTAAATTATTCTTCAGTATACCTTATGTAATATTATTGTAACTCCAATCGCCAATCGCAAACGACGTTATTCTTATTACTACTACATGTTCACATTGACCCTATGAGGTTTTACGTACGAAGACACGAATCTGCTTCCGTTCGACTTCTTGATAGAGAATGTCAATGAGAATATTACCTTATCATTATTTAATACAATAGGGCATATACCAAAAGCGTTTTCATAACGTGGAAAGACATCAACGTTTTTTTTTTTCAAGGCTCAAAATAAATAAACACAGTAACCTTATAAATAGTCTCCTAAAACTTCTCGGAGCCCTCCTCTCTTAAGCAAATATTTAGCAAAGTTTGTGAAGGAATTATGTACTTTCTGAAGAATTGGGTACTTTTTGAGTTCATCTGGTATCCAACCTGTAAAACGTTTGGGGTTCTTCCGGTTTCGTGTTTCATTTACTTACTACATTTCGTCTAAGTAATGTATACCAATAAATATGTTACGGTTTTCTGCCAGAAACAAGTTCTATTATTTTAAAAATTGTGACATACCGAAATATTTGTTGCAAATTTTCCCGAACACAATATCTCGATAACACCCCTTAAATAGATATGTTCGTTCACAAATTTTCAGGACATGATAAGTATTTCTGAATGTTTCCATACGAATAATACCGAACATTTACATGAATGGAATGGTTATTAAACATTAAATTAAATACCAATTAACTTTCTAAAATAAACTAACTTAACGAGTTTCTGTGTTAACACATGATAATACTTGCATATTAACTACTTTTTCTACGTGAAATAATGAAGATTTCTTTCAAATGACATATTTCATTTACGTGAAATATTTTTATTAACTGAAACTTAGATCTTGCGAAAATAACATTTATAATATTTTCGGTAACTATTAATTCCTTTAAAAAATATCGATGAAGAATTTATTAATCATAAATGAAAATTGAACAAGAAATAATAAAATTATCTGACATCAAATTCATCCATCCAATTAAATGCCTTTATGTCCCTTTATATAAACTAAATAAAGTTATTCTGTTTTAATCATCAGTCCATAATAATGGATGCATGCTTGAAACACATCTTCTCGGCGGTTCATTCTTCTAAAGATCACGTACCATGTAATACGAAGAATCTAGCGCCAAATTCAACTTCTTGAAGTTGAATTGAACTCAACTTCTTGAAGTTAAGTAATTCTTGATTTCACACACGTATTCGCTGAATTAAAATATTAACTTATATAGTTCCAAATTAACTTTTTCGTTTTAAATGTTTCAGTGCCTTTGGAAAAACTGTATTTTTATTGGCTATTTACATACTGTTGTGATAAATTATACAGATTATAAATGCTATGAGAATCTTTTAGCTGATGCATTTCTAATGCAATCAAAAATATTCCGGTGACTTTTTAATTCCAGAAGTAACGCATTCATCTGTCTATAAACGTAAGCCGACCAATGTCTTATATGCCCTCATACGCCTCGCAGACGGACGTACTAACAAGTCTCAGCATTTTCACGAAAATGTGATGGTGAACATTGCATTCTCTTGCAGTTTATGCATGAACATATTTCTAATACATATACACACCTGTTAAATAATGAAATAACTAAATAAACGAACGTGTGATTTCTTACAATATACGCTGTAGCAAGCTTTGTGCTTGCCGTTTGTCTACCGGCAGCGCCTCTAATGGTAACGTATCAACGAGCAATAACTACAGCTTCACTGATGACGTCAACGTTTGTTTCCTGGACTTGCAGGAAGTCCGAATGAACAAACAAAAGCGATTACTGCGACGCACTGGCAGGCATTAATCGAGCAGGTGGAAGCGACGGCAACGAGCAAGAGGAGTGCTTCTCCCGAGTTGTTATACAGCAGTCGAGCACAAAGATAGATTCGGGTTGTAGAGGGCTCTACCCTCCCAGGGCCGTCACGAGCACACGGGTTGCTACAAGGGTCGTAAGCAATACTTTCAGTTCGGGAAAGAGTATGTTCGTAGAGGAGGAGGGCGTTCCAATCTATTCGTTTAAAGCAGAAATTCCCAAACTTCTTCATTCATCGACCCCTTTTAATGTTTGTAATCAACATAGACTTTCTCTTTATTCTATTTTTTGTTTGAAAGTTGACTAGCAGAATGTTTCAGTTTGTTGCCAGATCCTTAGCGAACGCTCCTCAAAAGGCAACAAAAATCGCGATGTCTGCAGGGTGGCGCGGCAGGCCGCCCGTTGAGAAGGGAGAAGAGGAAACTGCCCATTGGTGGCCCGTGAAGTTTCCGCCTTGATACCGTAAATCCAGGTCGTTGGGATTGGTGTGTTGCAACTCATGACTGATTGGCGTTTCCGAGCACGTTAATTCGTTAATTCCTATGGTGATTAGTCCCGTTAGGGTCGTGAATGTTTGATCCCGGGAGGTGGCTGTGAACCTCCCCCGCTGGATGGTGAGGTCGGCTCGCGAGTTTTCCCTCCAGAACCTTTCCTCATCGAGGCACCGTCGGAACATGCCCTACGCTGACAACCGCTGGCCTCCCGACATGAGAGGTAGAGTAGTGCATAAAAGTGTAGGTGCGTGTGTAAGGGGAGGAGAGGGGACAAAGACGAGGGAAAGTTCGTGGGTCGTTTATTAGGGTACTTCCCCGAGATACGCCTGATAGTGAATAGACGAAATCATGGAGGACTACCGATCAGAGAAGTCGGTCGCTACAAGTTTCCTCCAGAGAGCGACTGAATTCGACTTAGCTATGCAAACAATCTGCCCTCATCGCGACTCGAAAGCTAGATCAGTCGCTGCGGAGACGACGGTAATGCTGCTGTGGCTTGTGAACGCCGCAGATGTCTCCGGGTCATGACCTTTGCAGGCGAGTGCATTGTCGTGCCGGCGCAGAGCACGCGAGTCAAGGGGCCGATTACTCATGGAACATCCGGACTGACGTTCCCTCTCACGGGCTGACGTTGTTTTCTAACAATAAGGAATTTTTGTTGGTTTTTTTTCCTGTTTTTCTTAGTGTGCCTCATGATCTTGTTTGTGTCGTACTTTTCGTTGAATCATAATTCAGGAGGAAAATCCGTACGTTATGCTCCTCAAAAAATCAGGATAAGTAAACTGGCTGTCTTACATAAATACTAATAATAATGAGTTTCTTACGTAAACGTAATGATGATTGGGGGCCAAACACATACCGATGTTGATAATGATTTTTGAGCATAGGCGAGGAAGAAATGTTTCGTCTTTATACTTTCCCTTTACTAACTTTCTAAACCAATGATAGTCGGGGTTTGTCTTTGCCTTCTTCTCTACGAGGGATTGTAGGGTACATAAGGGTAGGATGTTTACGGCAATTCGTAATAATTGATGATCTGTTGAGACGCAAATTGGTTTGAAACCCCAACCACATGGTAAAAGTATCCACGCCTTACCCTAGATTGGACCCAGTAGCCTTCAGCTCGTATTCATAGACGTTGCTCCCCGTGAAACTGAGTCCATCATGAATGTAGTCTAGCATGTAAAAATAAAATAACAAGGGCCATACTTTTCCATTTTGCAAATATACCCGCGCGTGTTAAAAAAATGAGGGTCTATCTTACGAATTTCAATGGAGTTATTTATATCCCAAAGGGTTTTTCAGGGATCTAATGATGGAATGCCGACAAAAAGCCCGAGGATCCAGGAAAAGTGAAGAAATGCAATGGAAATGAGGGGGGGGCATAGACCGGACAGCAATAGTTGTTGCAGGCATATTGAGATTTTTATAATTTTCCATCACAAAAGATATAACTTATGCAATAGTATTTTTTTATGAATGCATTCACAATGTTACGCACAGTTCAGGGTTTGACCAATCGAAGTTGTGTTCCAGTATGAAGCCATTTGCATATTAACATAATGATTTAAACAGTACGGAATGTTTGCATTGATAAATCAAGTGTTATTCACATAACATTAATCTTATAATGTCACGTATTTTAGACGTCGTTTGGCTCGATTTATTCGCTTCCAATCAATTTGGACGTTCAGCGAACGCGCGGGTGCTCAGTAAAACCAGACGCAACGTTTTGCGTTTCCATTTTTCGTGAACATTCCTTAGGGAGGAGTTTCTTATACTTACTTCAGTATGTCTTAACACCTACAAGAGACGGTTCAGCTTTCCCAACGCCGCTCATATTACAGTTGCGGAACGCGTGCGTCCAGCTAGTTGGACATTGTCTCTAGACTTTGTGTGGTCGGTCGCCGCTTCCCGCGTCCCGAACCCCCTTCTCGCCCTCTTGGCGACAGCCTCATTAGGCGAATTACAGACATGTGTGGGGGAGGAGGGGAGGCAGCTGCGGGTCGCCCCCTCCGCCGCCCGGCAGGCGGACTGGGGTGACGCCCACAGGCCCTTCACGCCCGGGCAGCACACCAACCCCGCTTTGCTTCTTATTGTAAAACATAAATTCATGTAAATGTCCCTATTAGAAGTGTGTCAATTTTCGCCAAACAATTCATATGGTATTATGACGGCAAAACGTGCATCGCATTAGACATTTATGTACTATGATTCCCCATTTGATATAATAGTTGCAACGTGTATTGTAACAGACACGCACAAAATGCTTTGGTTGCTTTACTGACTCAACGACAGCATTGGCTGCGGGCCGTGCGGCTCGTTCTGGATCCGAAACACCGCGAAGAACGCAGGTCAAATCGGCCCAGTGGCCTTGACAGTTTTTTTGTTCTTGGAGGCTCTTTTGTATTGGTCAGAGCAAGTGTTTTTTACAGCTTTTTCTCCCCTGAAACATTCCAAGATGTCTCCAAACGTTACGTTGCCTGCGGCGCCTCGTCATACGCCGCCTGCTTCAATGATTCGGAAAGTTACAAAGGTTGCGGGCGCCACTACCATCATCGCACTGAGCCTGCCTGAGCGGGGTAGCGCTTCATTCCCTTAACCTAGGGGCACGGGAAATAATTTTTTTGATTACCAGCGCACACTGCCTCCCTATTGGGGAAGCAAATACGTCAGAAATATGCTCTGCACAGTAAATATCATTCGTTATGTTTATACTATATAACATTGCAATAAGTTAATAAAACCCATTTATCATCAATTCAAGGACATGATTTGAGTGGCGCAAAGCACCTTAGTGAGTACTATTTATGAAAATGCTCTTGCTCCAACACGAACTCGAAATGGTAGTGGAGGCCGCCATTCCACATTAGAGCCTTGTTGCGTTGCTTAGCGTACAGCAGTCATATGACCAATAGTAGGTTAACTCTAAAAAGAGTTTTCGCACAACGTTTAGGTCGCACTGGAAGTAATTCCGAATTGTAGAGGTAGAATGTGCGCTAAATTTCCGAAATGTCATAACCTCTTGATTTGCATTTGTTCAACTAGATTCTTCTATTAAATAACGAATATAATTCCTATCATAAGAATATGAATCTTGTCAAGTTTCATAACGATATCACTAAAATCTTACATATATTTTTAGTTAGCAAGCACACTCTACCGCCAGAGTTGGGAAGTCGGGTTGCTCTTGCGTAGAGGCTTAAAAGCTATTTGCGTTAAGATGCCCCTCGCTGTGCAAACACTCTTTTTAACGAGCGACTTATTGAATGCTAACCTATTACTCGATCACGCTGTATGGAAATTCTTTCCGACGGTGGCGGCAGAGTGTACTGCCAACTCTATATTTCCGTGATGCAACATCGTGTTGGTGGCATTAATTTGTGTATATTATTATCTGTTCACACGATATTAGTTATTTTTATTTAATATAATGTTTTGTCAATGATATAATTCAACATACAAATCAGTGTTGTTGGGCAGCTCTAGTCGAACAGAATTTCGGAATTTTTTCCATTTAGACCAAAACGATGTGGGAAAATACGTAGCGTTCACAGGCTGCCGGTGACTGGTTGCTTTACGCTAAGCTACGCCAACAGTCTGATACAAGTGAATTCTCCGACTGTGTGAGCAGAGTCGGCCCTCCCTTCGTTGCGCGCCGTGTGGTCCGATCGCGGGAGCGGGGGAGAGGAGGGGAGGGGCGGGGCGGGGCGGCCCCTGCAGGAAGCGGTCGGCCGACTTCCCGCGCGCCCTCTGCCCCCGGGGTCAGCGGCCGCCCTCCGCCCACGCCCCGCCCATTCCCACTAGGCGTCTCGAGGCGCCTTGCGTCACCCACTGCTCTGCTCCGCTCTGCTCCGCTCGGGGAGGGAAGGGCCCATTGCGAGGTCAAGAACCATGCAAGTGGCCGGGGAGGAAACGTCGAAAATTAGGGAAAAAAGCTCCTGAGACAATTTCAAGCAGATTTTGTCTAATAAACTACATGAATATTCTGAATGGCTGAGCCGCAATAATCACTCAAAAGTTGCTTTGAAAATGTTTTTTAGGCCCAACTTTTACATCGCAAAGCATAGAAATACTTCAGAAACATGTACATGGTTTATTATTTACGAAATAAACGGATATATTGGCTCAGAAAGAAAAATTAACCCAGAAATAAAAAGCGCCCAATTTACACAATTAGACTGCTTTTTGATTTATGGATTAATTTTTCTTTCGGAACAAATAGATTTCTATGCTTAAAATTGTCTCAAGAGCTTATTTTCCAATTTTCGACGTTTCCTCTCTGAACACCTGTATAAGTATCACATGAGAGCTCAAAATCCTTCATTCAACTTCCTTCCGGGAGGGAATTCACAAGTCGAACATTTTCAGCATGCAAAAGAACCTATACCCTTGTAATCTCAATTCAACTTTCCTGTTTAAAGTAAAAGCTTATACTTCCTGGTCAGATAGTGGTGTAAGCGAATTGTGTGCCTCTTGCCGTGGTTTCATGAAACAAGCGTAGCGAAATTAATCGGGATATAATGGAAATCGTCAGATGTCTTCAGAGCAAACTCTCAATCTGTCTGGTGATGAAGTTGATAATGATACGATGTATATTTGATAATGCATGTAATAAAACATCATTCATGTTAGAGAAAAATCTCGTGCATTGACGTTGAATCGTTATTTTTCTGAAGTAAATATACTCACTCAGGGGAAAGAGAAACACATTCATTGAATCTTAAAATAATAGCATATTCAAATAATCGAATATCAAAAGTATCATGCTATATATAGTAGTAGAGCACCTGAATGCGAAGCAATGGGCACGAATATACTACCGATATTTACACGTTTACAAGAAAGTGATCTTGACAAAATCTCATTTCCATTATGTATCAATACATCATGATGAAAGGGGTTAATGTAATATTTCAAACATAATTTTTAGAACCGTCCTCTGTCACATTCGGTTTATTCTGACATACAAATAAATCTTCATACAGCGATGATTCTAAAGAAAGGAAAGAAAATCGAGGAATATGAGAAATAGGATAGTTCCAGAATTTTGTAAGGTGAATTCCAGTAACAAAAATGTGCTTGTGTTCGTAAGTATGTCGTAGCTCTTGGGAAATTGAAGAGGGAGTCTAGGTGACTCTCATAGCTCTTATTTTAGAAGAACGCATCAGGCTCCGAGAACTGCATTGTAAGCGCATTCTTGGTGATGCACGTTGGGACGGTGATAAAGTGCTGCAAACATGTTGAAATTCCAAAACGGTCTGTGTATGAATCATTTCGTCGCCGGCATGATGTCATGCTCTCAAATGAAAATTCACCAAATTGTGAAGTTGACTGGAAAGAATGCTAGACATCACTGATAACCAACTTTTTTTGTGGTAGACGGCTTTCGACAGCTTTTCCGTTCGCATTTGTCAATTAAAGATCAGAAATAATTTTAAAAAAACATTTAGTTTACAACGAGTTTCATATCACGTTAATAGAAATGAGAAAAACTATAAAATGATGATAATAAAACAATGCTTAGGTAGACAGTGACGAAGAATTTTAAGCACTAACGAAAAAGACTGATTTTTCTTGAAATTTATCTCACGTCAGACATTTTTCTCAAAAAAAATCTCAATCATTGTGAGGATGTAACGAAATGAACGAGAAACAACTACTATATTCCGAGCAAGTAGTAGAGTCTTCTTCCTATTCCCTTTGTTCAAGTTGTGTTCTGACTCCCGCGTGCTCGCAGAATGCCTTTCTCCATCGTGGGAGAATGTGACACAGCCAACTATGTAAAGAGGAGTTACTCTAAGAAGGGAGCACTTTGACAGGTCGGGAATCAAATGAACGTAATGCAGAGCGATGACATTGCAAGAGATAGTGATGAAGCCATTTACAAATGAGCTAACTGTACACGAACGCATTGACAAAATGAGTGCATGGACTTATACTTGTTTTTTTTATAACTTGGCAGGTGACGTAATCCAGCTGTTACGGTGTCATGCAATCGAGAGCTAAAACATCACGGTGACGTCACTGTGGTGACGTTTAAGCTCCCGATTGGACGACACCGTCAACAAGTAATGTCCATCAACTGCCAGGTTATAAAACCCTAAGTATAACCTGCAGATACGCTGCCAGCAGTGGTGAAGCAGCAGCTGCCAAGGCGGTCTCTGTACATGGGGAGGAGGGATCGCGCGGGACCGCCTCCCGCTTGAGAACCTCTGAAGCTGCTTGGCAGAAGCCACGGAACAGGCCGAGCAGATGCCAACTCACAACTACTTGTTGACAAGTACTCATACAAGAAATATTGATAAAAAAATCCCAAGATGTCTATCCGAATTCAATAGGGAAACCAAAACAGTGTTCGCACTAAGTTGCATGATCTGCTGCGGCTTGTACAAAACAGTTAGCAAATACGGTTCGGCATATATGTCTTCTGCAAATTAGAACAAGCAATAAAATAAATTCCATTTTTAGGCAACTTAAATTTAAATCATTTATGAATACATATGTTTATGTTGAAACAAACTGGAAACAGTGTACAAAAACAGGCCGCTGTGAAGAAGCTGCGAGCACGGTGCAGTGAACGGTGGCAGGGAGGGCAAAGCGTGAATATTGAGAGCAGCTGCCCGTTTCCCTCCGGCCGGGCCCAGCCGAGCCGGCCGGGCCGGAGCTCCGGATTCCAAGCGCAGAGAAAGCGCGGCGCGGCGCGGCGCGGCGCGGAGCGCGCCAGGCGAAGCGGATTCTGCGAATCTCACGGCTAGAATAGGGGGTGGCGGCGGGGCGGGGCGGGGCTAGACGAAGTTGGGGATGACGGTCGGGCGGGAGAGGAGGCGGCGCGGCAGTGAGAACGGGGGCGGTGGGGTGGGACGTGGTTGCATGGAGCACGGGGGCGGGTGGCGGTGGGGAAGGTGATTGGGGCGGGGCTTGGTCAAGGTCACGGGCGGCAGCGGCAGCGTTTCGCAACGCAGGCGACGACACTCCCAAGAGAAGGCGCTGACGCCGACGCCGACGCGGGGCCCCCTCCGCCCCCGCTCTGCACCTGACGTAGCGCGCGGCGCAATAGCCCGAGACTCCCCGCCTCCGCGCCAGATTGTGCTGGGAGCGCGCGGAAAATTCCGACCCACATAGCGCTCCGCCTCTTATCTGGAAACCAACAGTCTCCAAGATTCACCGACTTCTTTGCATGTTTATTGTTGTAGATCTCGATACGAAGACATTTTTCTTACGCAGTGAGTCTAAAAGCACATGGCCTTCGTTTCTCCTATTAAACACCTGTGAATTTAGACTAAACGTCTTTGGGCGTGTCATCGTTTAGAATGTCCTGTCGATATTTCAAATTCGAGTCTGAGAGGAAAATTTTCTTTAGTTTTCTCTCGGTTTCGCTGCTGATTCTAAAATAAGGCTGTTTTCTTTCCTGTGTATTACATAAAATAATAATTCATGGTTGATCATTTTTTCTTGTTTCATTGATCTTACCATAATGCCACAAAAGCTCTTTTGGAATGGGAATGTATACTTAATGTTATTTCTATCCACTGGCGCTCCATTAATTTTCTTTTAAAGAGAATAATTACGCTTCGCGAATAATTACGCGAATAATTCCTCACAGATATTCACCAATTGTAGAAGTCACGCACATTCCACAATGCACAAGAAAAGTGATACATATGACAACTCCTTTTTACTTTTTCGCACTTACTTCGTAAAAGGAGAAAGTTACGTAATCGTGCGCCGGAAAACTGCGAATTTTCGGCAGAAAAACTCTTATTGAACTCTCCGTCTTTTCGAAAACTGCAAAAAGTTACATTTCACATTTCAAAACTACAAAATTGAACATAGAGATTTTTGCCTTAGACAAAGTCTGTAGTAAAAAAACAACTCTTTGAAAAAGGTCATGAACAATATTTTGAAAAAAAGCGTAGTTTTTGCTTAATTTGTGCTTGAAATAATGAAATTCATAAAAAAAACTTTTTCTCAAAAAGCGCTCCGTTTTCCACGGATAGGAAAAGGCTGCGCAGGTCTAATTTTCGTTCAACTCTCTGAATTTTGGAAAATTGCAAATTTTGAAATAATAGGAGAAAGTATGTGCTTTTGTAGCACAGGAAAGAAGTGTATTTAGAAAATAGTCTATTTTTTCTAGTCCAAATTTCATAAAGAGGAGGCCTAGAGAAAACACTTTTTTTCTTGTTTGGGGAATGCCGTTCAGATTGCAACCATTCTACTGCAAAATGATTATATTAGAGATATAACACTTTTTGTGAAAACCAACGTGTGGCAGTAGTCTATGTGGCACCAATGAAAAAAACGTGTACCTCGTTTTCATATGTACCTGTTGTCATTATATCATTAAAATAATTTGGAATAACATCTAGTTTTTCTTGGAGAATGTTGTGGACGTTTTCTACTCTCAATATCTCATTTTAGTAAATAAGGTTAAATTGCATCCGTTCATATATGTACAGTGGCACACTAACGAGGAAGTGGGGGAGGCCAGCTATCCCTTCCAGCTGATGACATAGTCACAGTTTTTATTAATGTTCAGTAGTAAATAAAATCATTCAACATAATTTGCACGCATTATTAATAAAAATTAATTAGTAAATAAAACACTTTTCAACAACCCATCAGTCTCTGCCAAAAACAACAAAAACAATTTCATCTCGTGCGTGCAAAAAGTAATCATTTCGCCCATGAAATGTGAACAATTTGTTTTTACGATGGTTTCAAAATGCATCATGAATCATTATGAATCATAATGTATCTCTACTATTTGGAGTTCAGTCGGAAAAAAGATTCATGATTGTTAATGATTGTATAACAGCAGATCGTGGTGTCGTCACATTTGGTAGTTTGTTGCCCCATACATGTTCCTATTCTGTAAGAGGTACAACGTGGTTATAGTAATTGAATTCAAAATGGATAATAGCGATACTAAGGCTACTAAGGATTTGTTCGAATCTGCGAACTCTGCACTAATTTATAATCCGAAAAATCCAAAAGTATTTACGAAAAAACTTTTTTTCAATCGGGAAATTGGTTTACGTCTATGGGAAAGTTCTTCATAAAAAAGTATGTGTTAAGAGTTTCGTAATAGAAATGTCTTATATGTTAATAGTTATTAGGAATACTCAAATAATAGTGAAAATTCAGTAGTTTTGGCGTTTGTGTGAGCTTTATTGTCCTATATCTCTTTCAACCTACCTATCGTGCGTGTAAAGGTGTCTTTCACACTGTGACGTGACGTGACGTCACCGGTTTAAAAGTCTTTTGAGCATGGCGACGTCACGTTTTTCAGATAATTTAAGAAACGACGTGTAACAGATGGTAGAAATCCCCATTTTTATAGCCATAGAAAAAAAAATAGAAGTGGGTTCGTAAGGCGTTTTGCTCACAGCGTGTGAAAAAATCAGTAGAATATGCGAGACGAGCGCGGGTGATTGGCGCACGTGTTGCGTAACTTGTTATTTTAATTGAGCGTCAATGCCAAATTCGTTATGCCACAACAGGTAATATTTCAATGTTGTCCCCGTGAGCTGGTGCTCCGGTGAATGGCACCGCTGTAGCCGGTCGCATCGATCGGGGCTCCGGCGCTCTCCTCCCTTGACGGAGCGCCGCGCCGTGCCGCGTCGCGTCGCGTCGCGTCGCGGGCGATCGCCTTGCGCGAGGACACTCACCCGAGCGGCCTTTGTTGACGAAGGGCTGGCTGGCGCCCGCGCTTTACGCCCACCTGCGGCTCGCTCCGGGGCGGGGCGGGGTGGGCTTGGTGGGGGAAGGGGGGGGGGCGGCAGCGCCAGAGCAACAGCCGGCGGCCGCGCCAGGTCGTTGGTTCTTTGATGGGCGCGCTTACGCCCATTTCCTCCCTGCTCCCTCGTCTCTCGCTCGCCTCGCCTCGCCTCCGAGAGCAAGTACTGTTGTGGCGGCCAACAGCTAAAGCAAACGAATTAATGAAACACGCCTGACAAGGAGCGTGTAATAGTTGCACGTGTTAGGGTAATAGGGTTAAGTTAGAAAAATCGCTCTTTTCATAAAACCATACGACTCGTTTCTCTGCACACGGCCATGCTCCAGCCTTCCATCTCCACGCTTATTATACGAGTGAAAGAGTACAACCAACGCATTTTACACCAAAATACTCGCATACGATGTATCTTAACTCACTTCTTACCAGTAGACTAGTAGTCTTACTAGCGTAACGACTACAAGTATTTCTACTTCATTATAAATACGCATTCCGCTCGCCTCACATTTAGCCACATGCATCAGCTGTTTGTAAATAAATACTCGCGCGTAAGAAGGCCCTTGCTCACGCGATGCAGATTCTCCATCAGAAAATAAATGAACATTACAAGGACGCCCATTTTTCTTCAAGTAAACCCAGCGTATTTCATGCGTTCTCCTTTTATTTTATATTTTTAAGACTTGAGATTATGTTTTTTTTTTCTTCAAACTAAATGCATTTGCAGTTGTTTCCTGTGTAATATGATGTTGTGTTTGCATTATTTTGTTACTGTTGGTAATACTAGATCTGCATGAATCGTCGAGATTTGCTGCGTTTTTCATTTGGGTTGTAATTTTATGAAAGGAGTACAATTTCCTTTAGACTTTGATATTTTTATTTATTTATACGGACTGTTTCATTCGATCTCAATTCGATAGTTTCTGAACGAGTTGGCTCTATATAAAACTCTCTGAAATAAACAAGTAACCCAACGCGGTATCCATCATCGGTTAATATGAACTGATTGAGAACGTTGATGTGAAGAAAATTCGAAGTGAAACATTGAGATATCTAAGGAAATTTGCCCATACCTATGATTTAAAATATCCACAATAATAAACGTTTTGCCGTGTCGCAAGCACTTCCTGGAGTAATAAAAATTGTAATCAAGTTTGTGAAGGAAAAGTTCTGGGAATTTTATTTTGAAGTAGGTTCGTTAAAAGAAAACACGTATTGTTTTAGAGCTCCAATATTAAACAAATTACATTACTATTATTGTTATTATTGTTGTTGTCAATATTATTTTTGTTATTTTAGAAGATTGAGATAAATCGTTCGTGTCATAAGACCATGAGGCGCGAGTTAAAACGCGCAGGTGTAAAGAAATCGAATAGCGAGTTGTAAATCGCGACCCCACTAATTGAAGTGCTCTCTCGGCAAGCACAAACGACATGAACACTGCAGCCAGTGTAATAAGTAGCCTTCACAAGTGTCTCGCAACTGTTGCTTCTGGCTGCGACTCAGGATGAAGATGATTGCAGGTACTCGCGTTGCTAATTTCCTTAGGACGCTGTTCATTCCTTTTTCTGATCGGTGACGAGCTATTCTCTGCGATGGGGGTCAATCGTTGATTGCTTCGCGAAAGTTCATCTGATTAGCACGGCTTTTGACCCATCCCTGATGGGAAACTGGTTGAAAAGAGGAACTCAGTTTTAGGACATGTTCATTAATACTTTGTGAAGTTTATGGATATCCCTATTGCAAGTAAGGCATACGAAGTGATTGACTCAAAAAAGTGATTATGACTCCTTGTTTCTGCGCAACTACAGTAAATTAAATTGTGGTGTTTCCTCAGATATTCAAATAACCCCCAAAAATTAGACCGGGAAATATTGAGTGTGCAGATTTATAACAAATTACATTCTTCGCGCACCTTTACGATTGAACGTAAGAGTAGCATAAAATATCTTACAAAGTACGTTTTTCGTGTCCTCAACCTTTCATCGTTCAATTTATGTTATTCAGATTTAGAGAAAAGCCTGCATTAGCTTATGCTCACTGTGAATAGGACGTGAATTAATATCTGTAAATAACAGCCTAACCCAGCACATGAATATGTCCAGAAGCTTCCTTTCAACATCAAATCATTCTGAATGTGGAACGCACGAGTGTACCGTCTCCTACTTTGGCGGAAGCGAATTGGGCGGCGACCCCGCGCGGGGAGCGGGCCGCCCGGAGGTCTCGAGGCTGACGGATCGGGGCCGAGGGTCACCGGCGACCCTGCGGCCCAGGGGTCGCCGGCGCCACGGGCGCTCTCTCCCGGATGCTGCAGCAGCGCCAGCCGCGCTCTCTGCGGAGGTGGCGGCGGACAGGGCACATCAACATGGACGCACTGGCGCAGAAGCTCCGGGCCACAGGGAAGAAACGTCGACTTTACGTAAAAGTGGTACAAGACTCCCAAATGCAAATTGCAGCTTCATATCCATTGCATACGCCCACACTCACTCATTCAAACACGCACGCACACACACACCCTTGCACACAAAGAAATCAATTTGGTGTATGAATTCACAATGCATTAAAGAAAGAAAATTGCATTGTCTCATCAGTATGCCGTGTCTAGTGCGTTACTGGGAAGCAAACGGCCCGCGTGCTTTTGTTTACAATTAAGCCTACACAATAAGTACTGTAGAGAATCAGATTTACGCGTAAATGAGCGCGCTCATTCGCCTAACTACTTTCGAAAATGCGGTGAGGAGACAACAACAACGAAATGAGTGGAGAATTGAAAGTAGTTCAAGTTAGTGAAATAAGGCTGTTAACTGAAGTTCCTGAATTTCTTTTTGTTCAGCAAGAAAATAACTTATTTAACTCCCTGGGAACAGTGTCGCAGTTTGGGGTAACACTTTGAATCGCAAATGCGCCATTTTTTATTCTTGTCCACTCAAACGTATTTGTGCAAAATGGACGAGTAATTGCTTCAGTAGTACGAAGATGTTTGTGGTACATACATACGTACTTTCACACACTTCTATATGAGAGAACCATTTCCTTCGATGAAATTGAACATTACATCATCAAACGTGTTTCTTTGTACTCAGTTGTTCATAATTGTGTACGTATTACTAATACATGTCCTCAGTTATTCTACCATTATATCTGGGTTTTCATCCAAGAATGTGATGTATACACGTTGATGCGTCTCGGAATAATGCAATGGCCGCGCGTACTAATGTTTCATGGTCCGCCCATGGTCCGTGTGGCAGTGGGGCGGTGCAGTGGCTCATGCTCATTGTGGGGGGAGCGTCGCCGCGACGTGTGACGACGACGTACTCCGCCGAAAGCCGGAAATGAGATTCACTGCCCGGAAGTTCTAAAACATCCCAGACATTTACTAGCGGGGTTCACTTTGCGACACGCGTAATCGAGAGATAAAGCTGTTGGCCTCGAGCACCATGCACTGTTGAGAAAAAGAAAACATTGTGTACCTTTCTAATAGTATCGTAGTGACGCTGTGTAACTGTTAACTAAATGGCATTCGAGAAAAGCTTTGGAAAACCATGACCCAGCCAATGCCAATAAAATTTTAATGTTTTCTTCTTCGTCATAAGTTATAAGTATGAGCCGACTGATGTGGCGCCGATGTCTGAGATGACAACTGCACTGCGCATTGTCTTAATACTGCGGAGAGTACGGCTGCTTTTACATCTTCATTGCGGGGTGGAGGGCAAAGTCAAACGAACAGGTGTCCTGTAAAATTTCGTTAATTAATAATTACCCACGAAAGGATACTTAGTTGCTGGGATTCCGTGCGGGATATGGCACTAGAAGAAATTTGCTGTAATGTTGCGATAATAAAATGTATGAACTTGCATTTATGCAACTTCATTGCTGATTAATTGATGTGAAATGTAGTGAAAGAGAGGAATTGAGGGATGCAGTGAAATATGGAACGAAAATACGTAAAATCACATCTTTGAAGAAATTACTTCTTTCACCATACTTATTAAAGTCGATAAGAAAAGATAGTAAATAACAGTGAAGTTGACATTGCATTGCCTTCAATATTATTTATGTCATTCAATTACAAATCATACCATTATCTGCCTATTCGTCTTAGTTATTTGAAGAAACTAGCATAAGATGCGGTGCAATAAGCGAAAAGATATTTCTGTGTGGAGTGACGTGAAATTTTAGTTGCATTTTTAACAGAAAATTGATCATATGACTACATAAAACAGTAGTTGTTACTTGTATACAGTCTTTAACTGCGTACGTTACCTTCTTCTTCTTCTGCACTTCATGGATTAGGCTTGAGCCTGTTCCGTCTTCACAAGTTTTCCTTCCATCGTTTTTTGGGTCTGCCCACGTCTCTTCGTCCATGCGGTTGATACAGTAATGCTAATTTAGGTAGTCTTGTATTATCCATCCTTTGTGTATGTTCATACCAGTTGTTTCGGTATTTGGTTATTTTACTTCCAATTTCTTCGGCATGTAGTTTTTCCCTAATCTTCTCGTTACGAATATGATCTTCTTTCGTGCAGCCTAGCGTTCTTCTTAGAAACTTCATTTCAGTGGCCTGTATTCTACTTAAAATTCTTTTTGTTGGTACCCAACTTTCGCTGCCATACAGAAGAGTTGGAAGAGCCATAGTCTTATAAAACTTTATTCTTGTATCTTGCCTTGTCTTATTTTTTAATGTATTATGTATAGTACCACAAATTCTTTGGAACCTTGCCAATTTAATGTTGATGTCTTTACTGGTATCTGGATCGACTTGACAACCTAAGTAGCTGAAACTGGAGACTTGCTCTAAAATTGTTTTATCCAAAATAATTTTGGATCGTATCAGATGTTTTCCCCAAAATGCCATCACCTTTGTTTTTTGTTTTGAAATTTCAACATCGTATTTTTTACATAAATGATTTAAGTGAAATAATGAATACTGTAAATCATCTTCTGTTTCCTGGAATATTAAAGCGTCGTCTGCATAGAGTAAAATATTCAAAATATTTGCTTTTGCTACCTTAATACCTTTATAAATAATTTGCTTCCAATTTTGGATAATGTCATCAATATAAATATTAAAAAGTGTTGGTGAGACTGGACATCCTTGTCGCACTCCTCTGTTTATCAATATTTTATCAGTTTCATTTATTCCTACTTTTATTACAATAGTAGAGTTTTTGTACAAGCTCTTTATTGCTTCTATCAACTTTTGAGGATAGCCATTAATTTCCATTATAGACCAGAGCGTACGTTACCTAAACAATTGAATTATGGCTAATGTTAGAAGTGACGAATTAAATCCCACATTAGCCAGATGGTTTGGATAAAGCTGTACGAAAACTACAATGGACATCATCATGATGAGTAAATGAAGGAAGGAACCTGAATTCATTATTTTGGACTTCATCACGCTAATGTTGGTGTTAGTCATAGAGCGCTGGCAAAAGTAACGATATTGTTCTAGTGTGCGGCGTCTTTTAAATATGGAAAAAGTTCTTGGGACTATGGAAAATGCATTGGGAATTACACGTTTGTTTTATGTAAGTCGCGAAGGCCGAAGACTAGAAACTCTTCGCCAACTCGGAGATGCGTAGCGAACCGTCAACTGAGGTTTACACATGTACAGTGAGATTTGGTGGTATTGTCTAAATAGAAATTTACGAATGACCCAATGGAAATCAAAACTATACACCTTGTGTCCTACTAGCTTTAGAAACTTTCCACCAACAGTGTGATCGCTATTGAACACATCTCGATATTCTTCGGCACTTCATCTATCCTAGTCACCTCGTGTTAACTGTTGTCAACTACTTGTACAAAATACATTATGCTTAAGTTTGTATTTTGTACAAGTCAGAAGCTGTTGCTGCTTCGGACTTCAGCCGTAACACGTATATTTTGAGAAATCGCTTTTTCCTATGGCTTTGATAGAGCGATGAGAAGTACTCATATTGCGGTAATGTGATTAAAAGCGACACTAGCGTATATTTAGTATATTTCCATAGCTTTCGTACAACTATCGCAATTGCATTTTCATCGGTAAGAAACCTAGTTTCTTAACAGATATGTGTTTGGAATGGGAGAAATCTCATTGAAGATCTTGGTATCCAATAATTACAGAAGAGCCGTCATGCTTAGCACAAAGCAGGAATGCGCAGGAACGCTCTTTGAATTTGAGCCAGCGGCCGCTCTTCCTTTTGGCAGCCGGAACTTCATCCGCCCGGGATCCTCGAACTTGGATGACACGCTGCTCGGCGAAACACAAAGAGAGGAGAGCTTTAGCAGCGAGATATCAGGTGGCAAATGTGCATCAACTTTAAACAAAACAGGCAAGTATGCACCAGCGTCAAGGAGCACCCATTGTGAAGACGGAGATAAATCAAAATAAATGAATATGCCCCGATTGCAACCAGAATTGACCTATTGCCTTCTTACGACCTATGCAAAATCCTCACATTCAACACAAAGCAAATGCATTGTAAGCAGTCTGCACGAACTACAAGTACTTCAGTGATATGATATAGATGATATCAAGGATAATATTACTGAAGTGTTGTACTTTAGTTACTAATCTTCTTTGTCGTAGGCTAGAGCCCTCGAAGAGTTTTGGATATCTATTCTCTGCATTTCTGCAGTCTTGAAGATCGGGGATGAGCCGTATGTGGAGGAGGTCGGCCCCTTTCGCCCCGCACGTAAGATGGGAGTGGGAACACGCTGGAGGGTGAATGTTCGCGCGGAGTCTGTGGACAGTTGTTTAGCGTACTACTCTGGCTTTGATTTTTGAGAAAACCAAGAAACGATCTATCGGAGTATTTGGTCTGTATTGAAGCGGAAATGACATCGTTTGTCCCAGATCCATAAACCGCATGTCAAAACACAATTCGCCGTAATCCCGAATGTTGAGGGTCTGGTTTACGCAACTTCTGTTAGACTCTCCTCAATTATAACTTACTACTCCCCACAACACCTACTTCTAATACAAGCTAACGCGATGATGATTGTAATAATAATAAGAAGAATAAATGTTTAAAAGCGTGGGAATACAAATTAAATTTCTTCTCCTGTAGTCCTTATTAAAATGCAAATCAAGAACCGATTCCTTCGTCCCGTGCCCAGCTGTCCGTGGCGTATCCGCCCTTCCGATCTCCGGTCTTAGTTCCTGAGGCGCGCACGAGGCGAGGCGGCGCCACTGCAGTGCACGCGCGGCGCAGTGCGAGGGCAGGAGGCTACGAGGCAGACAGGCGTGTGGGATGGGGATCCACCGAGAGTTACACGATGCCTCTGGATGCGTCGATTCTATAGAGGTCGGCTTCTCCGATCGTTTCCGTGATAATCTTTCATTTAAGCCGAACAAGGCCTTAATCAACAGGCATGAGGCTACTAATTTTAAGAACCGCGTGTACCGCCCTGTGGGAATGGTGAAGAAGGAACGGTGTCGAAAGGAGAAATACAAGGAAAATATGTGATAAAGTTTATAAATAAAATGGAAAAAAGTAAATACGAGAGAAAGAAACGATCTGCTGTTTGAAATAGGGATTGTATTCAGAGTGGGATAATGTAAGGCAACATAGACGGGAATAAAAGGAGAAGGAAGAACACTCGGAATTCTGTCATGAATGTTAATGGACATTTCATTTGTCGTGCCCTTCATTCATCACGGAGCTCAAAGAAAAGGACGCTCGTACAGGTACACTTCTCTGAAAGCAACGCTTACCATGTAATCACGGTGAAATGAATGCAATTTGTTGAAAGCGCTATATGAGTTCTTAAAGAATAATGAAGTCAATGATGCCGTTGGCAGAAAAAAATGGTAACAAGGAAGAAGACGTCTGTAAATAAGGAAAGTAACGGAACTTTAGGAGGTGCTAAGTGTACGTAAAGGTTGAACAAGTTGTGTATCGCCTGTAATTATAGTTGCCAGATATACGTTGCTTTGATTAAAGCCTATCGGTGAAAGGTTTTAGCGTGTCGTGGCGGGGCGGGGCGAGGCGGAGCGGGGGCGTGGCGTGGCGGGGCGGGGCGGGGCGTGGAGGGGCGTGGCGGGGCGGGGCGGGGCGAGGTGGGTTTGAGGCGGGGCGGGGCGGGTAGAAGCAGGGCGAAGCAGCTGCGCCGCTTGGTGTGCGAAAGGCGGCGCCCCGCGAGCGGCGCGGCGCGATGCACGTGGAGGCCGCCCCGGTGCATTCCTGCAGCTTTCCCTGGCGAAGGGGAGCTGCCGCGCGGCGGATGCGAAGGTGTCAGGTGCGGCGCGGCGCGGCGCGGCGCTTAGGGAATTCGCGAATGCGGCAGCGACCGCTCCGCCGCACGGGAAGAGGCGCTGGCGCAGACTTTTCACTTGAGGGAGCGCACACCGCGCTACTCTTCACCCAACCACACATTTGTACACACACGCGTATGCAGCAGTGGGCGTCTCTGCCTCGAAGCATTTTCTTGCAGGGAGGAGGCATAAAACGAAGTCTGTACCACTGCGGACTTTCAGTTGAAGCAACAACTTGTTTAATTGAAGTTCAACGCGGGAGATAAAAAAGCTCTAGTTATTTCACCACTACGAATTCTATCATACACGCTGAAATTAAACTAAGGAAATGAAAGCAGTAGTGGGAAACAATGTGCTTATAGGTCCTCTCCTTTAGATGTAAAAATGCGGTGTACGGTGAACCTACATCTACCGGTTAGTTCGGGAGACTCGTCAACGTTTGCCCTTTCTATGCTTTTTACGTCCTCGCCTGCCTTCGCAAGAAGAGAAAGTATTGCATCACTGTGGCCGAAATCTGCGAATTCTCGACAGAAAAACTTACCGGGGCCCAGGTAGCGAAAAGAATAATAATTGTTCCTGTGTGTAGAAAATTACATCCTCTAACACGCTGTTTATTATGGGGGTACTTTGCTTGAAACCTCAAGAACATTTTGAAAAAGTTTTCAAACATAACTCCAAATGTTTTGATAAAACGTTTTCTTTCTAAACAGTAATTAACACTCAAAATGGCAGAGGTCTTATTTTCGTTGAACTCTCTGAATTTTGGAACATTTCTAAACACTTTCAGTGTTTAGACTACGACTTCAATATCCTAGATTGAAACTTATTTCTCAATGAAATATGTTGTTCAAAGATACGTAGTAAGAATTTGAAACACTGAAATAAGGTCATGAATTTTGTTTTAAATAAGTTTTCGCGTAGAAGTGAATTATTGACAGTTTTTAAACAATTATTTTCTTAAAAACGCACCATCTATTTTGTTTAATTTTTTTCCTCGAATAGACCAATAGACATACAAAAAATGCGTAAGTTGCACTTTTGGTAAATTCTATATTTTCAGTAAATTACAAAAGGAAACATTGTAAAGTACAAAATTTTATAATAGAGATTTTTTTAAAGAAATCTTTTCTTTAAAAATGGATCATTAAAATATGTAAATGCAAAACTCTGAATTTTTTAAAATTGCCAATGCAAATGTTCAACTTTTTTTTAAAGCGTTCGGAAGGTTGAGTTTAGCTGTGAGAATTGTGATGTAGGGTAAAATGAATGGCGTGCTGACTCCAAGAATCTGCGTTCGAATCACAGCGCGGAGAAAAAGTGATGCTTTGAAGCTGTTTTGCTGCTTTATAAAGTATAATATGTGTGAGAAAGTATGTGCTGATGTTGCTCCCCTAGTTGGTTAATGAAGGACGCTTTTTTCAAAACATTTTTTGTTCGTCGTATTGCCGTTTCATAGACTGAATGTAATATTCGAAGTAAATAACATCGTTATAATATGTTGGAAGAAAAAGTGTATTTTTCTGCTCTCATTGTATAGTTATGTTATTTGATGGCTGCAACCCGTTGCTTAATGCAACTCATTACGATACAGATTTCATTATGACACAGGTTCTTGACCAACCATAAAGAAGTTTACAAACCAAGTATTGACACTTCATTAATCATTGAGAATTGTTATAGTAGATGTTTCGTTCGATTGAATATATTAAAATTGCATTGAATATTATATTATGCTTATCAATTTTAATTTATTATTATTAGTATTTTTACGTCAAATATTATTTAAAATAAATTAAAACGTGTTTTCACTTTGATCTTATTTGACTAGCGCAGTGGTAAACCACAGCCATCTGCGGCAGGTTACGGTAAGCGCTTGGTGGCCTTGGCTGAATCGAGCATGTCAACTGCCACGAAACCATTCAGTGTAAAAGTTTAACTTATGTAAGTTACCATAAGTCATAGAAAAATTATCGTATGAAACTGGTGAAGTCATCACACTCGTGTATTTACATCATCGTTTCATAATATACTATTAGTAAACAAATCGAAATTGGAATAAAACTTAGAGATGATCTTGAATATATTGTGGAGACATGTTCCACCTCCCACCAGTGCGTCCGTGTATTTAGCTAATGAGACGTATTTCATGTGGGCAGTGCAAAACAAGTACGACAAAATATCAAGCATATTAATTCATAACTGCTGAGATGAAGTGTAATGAACTGAAAGAAAGAAGAAGATTAAAAAAATACACGACTTCATTTGAATTTACAACAGTCTCGAAGATGTATATTCATTCGCAACAGCCCATTCACCTAACCCAGGATGTGGATATGATCAACAAAAGTTAACACTTATTCGCCAATGACAGATAGCATGCAATTTACCTGGATCGCATATTCTTTCTACGTTTTCTGCTCACGAGCTCTCTTACCGTTCCCAGTTGTTCGCCGAGTGAAGACAAGAGTGCTCCGTTGAGCGGATTCGCGAGTCATCTCCGCATTCAAGAGCTGCGTTCTCCCACTGTTTGCGGAAGGAGCACCAGGAAGACACCCTCTCGATACAGAACGCACGACTCATGTTCTGCACATTGTGCACATGACGAGAAGGATGCCGCTCAATTTGTCAGCTTGTCATGTTGTATAGAAATGGAATAGCGTGGTGCCAAAAGAGTACCATTAAACGTCCAAATATTAGGAATTTTTTTGTAAACATTCATTCTCCTTTTGACGTGCCAGGCATTAAAATCGGCATGAACAGATTCTTAAGATACGTTCCGTATCACCCTGGATAGTGCAATGCTAAGAATCTCGTTGCAAAAACCGTGCAATGGGTGCGGTTCACCAATCGAATTCTCTCTACACTGAGTTCACACCATGACGTGAACAGGGGCGATATTTGAAGTTCAGTGCTAGTCACTTCCGAAAGCTTTCAATATGAGTACGTATGTATCACAGAGTGGACGGTGATGCGACCAATTCCTATCACCACCTAGTTGTACACACACTTGTTAGTGAAAATATAAGTGGTTGTCAGAGATCGTCGTTATGGGGTCATTCTAGTGTCTTTTTATTTGCTGTGTGCTTGTCCGCCGAAGATGGTTTCGTTCCCCACCCGAATTCTCTAATCGCGAGTTCACAAGGTATCAACAGGAAAGCTATTTGTAAGTTAGTAGTAGTGAAATCCGGTCACGAAGCCAGAGATTTATGACAATACCTTTCCCACTCAACGAGACACACTTTCTAGGTAGTACGTCGAATTCTCCGAAAGTGGTTCGTCGCCGTTGGTTTTCTTCCGTCGTCATAATCATGCGGCACCGGAGCCCCGCGGGCACTGCGGGCCGCCAGCGCCTCCTACGCACCGCACGTCCACCACCGGAAACGCAGCGCGACAAGCGACTCCCCGCTCCACGCCACTCCACTCCACTCACCATGGCGGCGCCCACGAAGCCTCCTCGCTCGCTGCTGCTGCTGCTGCGGCCGGCACGCCCTCGCTCACGCCGGTCACTCCTCGGCTCGGCCAGGCGCTCGCGCTCGCGCACACACACGCTCACTCACTCGCCTCACATGGCACACGCGCGCCCGTCACGTGACCCGCCCGCCCGCTCGCTGGCTCGCTTGCGCTCTCGCCCTCCGTCGCGTGGCGTGGCGTGGCGTCGCGGCCGATGCCAGGCGCCGACTGCCTGCGGACGGCGCGGCCCGCCGCCCGCCCGGCCTGCCCGCCCCCGCCCCCGCACCGCTCCCCCCACCCGCGCCGCGCCGCCCCGCGCCGCCGACGCGCGGAGGAGACACAGACCTCTCTAGGGTGGCCACACACATCTCCGTGCTTTTTATAGAAACATCGATATGGTATGTAAAATCGATTGAACGAAGCTGCTTTGAAACAAACATGTTTGATGTGGATGATATATTTTATTTTCGAATGGAAAAATTACGATAACAACCACGACGACGGCAAAAAATTATTTTGAGATATCCGTAAGTTGAACATTATTTACAGCAGAGTGACCAACGGTAAAAAATAACACTTAAATCACATAAATCTGTATTCGATATTAATGAACACCACCACCATCAAATTAAGGCAGCCCTTCGCGAATATTAACCCGTTTTAAAACCACAGATGTTTAGAAACATCCATGTTTGGGCGATGTATTATTAACATGGACGATTTCCTTTTGATCATCGATTTTTTGAAACATCGATGTTGTCATCTCTCTAGTTCCGACGGGGCAGAACCATATGGACGGTCAGGACACACGGTCAGCGAGAGCCCTGTCATCGATCCAGCAGGAATCTGGAAGTGGAGAATCAGCCGTTTTCTGCCAAGGCGATGCCATGCATGCGGCATTCGGCGGGCGACTGACCCCCAATGCCAATTAGCCAGGAGCTCGCAAATGCTCCCTCCCTTTGATGGTCCCACCGAAGACCGACACGCTGCATAGGACGCAGACTGTCGCTCGACAAAGAGCAAGCAAGCACTCTTTAGGGGCAAGTAGCCTTTAGGTGAAACCGAGAGAATCTTCACCGTTTCCTTACGTTCAGGATAGTGCAAAAAAATGTAATTATACACACTTTCAAAATTATTACGGATTAAATTTGAAATAGCAACAAAGAACCTTCAAGATGAATTTGAGAAGTGTACGGTTTGAAGTGACCGCTTTGCATTCAACCTCAGAAAGTACTGGTTTAGAGATAATTTGTCAATACTTGATATGAAAAGGATAACTAGCGCCTGATAATGTTAGGATTCAATTCCGTGTGTTGCGTCTCTGGAAATGTTTCTGCGTTTTGCACGAGTAAACTATCGTAAATGCAACACCAACTGTTGTACATGTAAACTCGGTTTGCTAGTACTAGTATTGCGAGTTCCGAGGAGACCGGGCGGTCAAGGGAGAGTCAGCGAAGTGGAAGAGGTTGACTTAGGGGAAGTGAAAACAACGAAGCGATCTCGAGATGCAGGGTAGTATAGTGGCGTTGTTAACCGAGTGAGCGAAGCGCTGATGAGCGAGTTAGCGACGGACGAGTGAGCGGGCGGAAGGGACAGATAGGCAAGTAGTGGGATAGAAGTGAAGGGCGAAGTGGCGACGCAGGCGGTGGAAGTAGAGGCAGCGCAGGTGGTTACGGCTGTGGTGTAGGTGAAGGCTGCAGAGATGGAAGTGGGGGTGGCGGCGGGTAGGTGCGAAGGTAGGCGTGACGATGGTCGCTGTGGGGGCTGCGGAGGAGGAGGAGGAGGTGGTTGTGGTGGTGGTGGTGGTGGTGGCGGCGGCGGCGGCGGCGGCGACACCCCCTGAATAGCAAGTGGTGCTGACTGCGGAGCGGGAGGTGGGTGCGGGGCGGGGAACGGCCAGAGAACCTGCACGATGCTTGCTTACGCCTGCTCGAGATGCAACGCTCAGCGGGATGGCAGGCACCGTCTTCACCTCAGGCCTCGTTTATTCCACGCTGGTGCTTAGTACTCAAGTGGCAACCCACTGCTATATAGAGTTGCAACCCACTGCTGTTGCGGTCTTAAAGAGATTCGCTGAATTTTCTTCCAAAGTACAATATTTATAGATGTTGTGAATAAATGTTAGTGACTTTGTGAGTAATATGTTGTTCCAACAAATACTACAAATGAAACTTAAAATATATTTTTATTTTAAAAAAGCAGAAAAAATTAATTTAGTGGGAATCGAGTTGAACAGTACAAAGCTATAACACATGCATTTGCAACTTATTAACGAGTTTAATGGAACATTTATACTAAAATGTAATGATAAGTCTGTTACTTATCTCGCTTCAGAGTTGTATACGACTAACAACACAGATCGAGTTCGAAAAACTTCTCCCTACATTATACCGATAAAATTAATATGACGGCCTCAAAGTTCTGTTATTTGTCGCCGTTTGACACTTAGTTCCTCTACGTTTGTCAGTCTTTAACTTGGCGAAATTATTTCGCTTTATTCTTTTGTTGGTAGTAGCTGGATTTTTCTACAATATTACCCTTGATACGACCACTAGTAAAAGAGTAAAACTGCTGAGGTGTGTAGTATGAGTGTGAGCGCGTCTCTGAAAACACTCAAATTTTCGCTGATTAGGAAATACCTTATTTTGGCCCTCTCATAGTTTTCTTAACACTTTACTCTCGCTTGGATCTGTTTCTCAGCTTCCAGTGTTCTATCCACTTCTGGATGCTGTCATCCAAAACATGGCCAAAGTGTTTGAATTTGTCGAAGGCAAAACAGTTTTGCGTTAGTTTCCCGTAAAGCAGCATATAACTGACTTCATCATGGTCATCTCATAATTTCACCTAGCACCACCATTATCTTATTTATTGCTACTGTGGCGTTTCTGGGGCAAAGCAGCAGTGCCAGATGGGTTCATCAGGTTGCAGAATAAGGTCACTTAATTTTCTGCCGCGTATCTATTCCCCGCTAGGGACTGTTACCAAGTAATCTTTGTTTGCCGTGTAAAGTGGACTGGGACTTAGCTCTTTATACCCACAGATAGATTTAACTATTTCAAACACGCACACACCATAGGATATATAAGTACGAATTACAAAACTACTGTCGTGCAGTGCAAGCAATCAAGGCTCCAAGAACGAGGTCGTCCCATATTTGCTATTTACATGTCGCGTTATCGAACAGCAACTTTTTTAAAATTTTTCGTATGAAATGAAATGTTGTTATGCGTTATACTACTACACGTATTATTGGAACATTCGTGAGTGTTGTTTTTGTTAAAATATTTAATTTATTGCAGTATTTTACAAGAGTATTTTATGTATTATTCATGAGCAGTGTGCAAGCTACTTTTTGAAAGACTATTTTGTGTGGTATTGTTCAGCAGCACTTTGGCTGTGCAGGCCAGTAGTTGAGATTATTAATCGTATCTCAGTGTGGACTGATTCCATTCAAAGTTTTTATGTTTTGCCTGAGAGCATAACTAAGAATGTGCTTAGGATTCCCTCTGGATAAGGTCTCACATATTTTTAAGAAAATTTTATATTTGTTCATTAAACAAGTAAAAAAGTTGAAGATCATTTTCATGTATTTTACTTTCCTGCACACAAAGTAGAGGAAGTATATTAATCGTGCGCCGGATAAGGGAGAATTTTGAACAGAAACTATTTTTGCCGGGCCCTGGTAACAAAAACCAGCACAAATATTGTTCCTATATAAAGTGAATTACTTCCTCTAATACGTTGTGTAGACACAATCTATGTTAATCCATGTTGGGAGAGGGGGCTTGATACCCAAAATTTTATTGACAAGTCTGTCCAACTGTCTCTCCGTCCGTCTGTCTAACAGTCTGTGTTCAACGCTGGTGCCTAAACCCTTCAGCCGATTTTCTTCAAAATTGATATTTACCGATTAATTTAAACGAACTTAAGGCCCTCAGAGTTTGGAACGGATATTTTGATTTTGGAGGGTTCTTAATATCGAGCCTCAACATTTTCAGGATTTTCTCAAAAATTAATATCCGAATATTTTTATTAAAGTTTGTCCTCGAATAGCGTTAAGAACGGTTAAGAGAATGGCGGAGGTCTCGTTTTCGTTGCACTCTGGATTTTCAAAAATTGCAAATTTTGCAAAACTGCGAGAGAATACGTGCTGTTGTAGCCGCACATGCTCAATATGCATGGGGGCCGTGAGATATCAATGGGGGTCCGCCTGGGAGAGGCTGAGCGTGCTGTGGGCACGAGGAGGCCTCTGCCTGCAATTAGGAGCCCCGGGCGGTGGAGGCCGCGCGCTTTAGCCTCCGCCTCGTAACTCAATCAGCGCCTCGGACCCCCGCGCCCTCCACACTAACACACTTTTCGTACGGCGCGGACACCGACTGCGCTTTGCTGCGCCAAGAAAATCACTCAGGCATCAACTGCAGGTTTTCACCTAATACACAAAGCCAACCTGTGACGACACAACGCCAGGAGCCGTGTGCGACATTTTGAAATGAGGAAGCCAAAGACAATTCCGTACGAGTTGCGTACAATTCATTAGCCCGAATATTGGGATCATTCTCAACATGCGTAGCGGCAACCACGTCGATTCATTTTTCTTCAGTGTTTTGTATACCGTTCAGTGGTCAATTGTTTTGAATGCTCGTGACTTCTTTGACGGTATGCGTACGTCAACCTTTGGTTTGTGTTTGTTGACGGGTGGTTTAAAAACAGAACGTTAAAGCTTCTTACGGTATACTACGTTATGTTACTCTCTGTTCTGAAATTGTATTACTTTTTGCATAATCAACAATGAGGTGCATTTGAAATTTGATTTTTTTCTTTTTCTTTCGTTTTAAATTTTTACATTTTTTTGTTTTCCGCTCTTTATCCAGTGCACGTCCTTAATGCTTAATTGGGCACAGCGGCTCACGATAATCTACAAGGAGGGGCGGATATTCTTACCATTTGGAAGAAAAACTATTACTTTAAATTTTGAAATTTGAATTTAAATAAAAAACTAAAAAGATAATTTAGTAATTATTATTTTACATTCTTTTTTTATATTATATTTAAGCGTGTATCTGGAATTTATATTATTTCTTTTAAGGGGCGCCTTTATCAAGTTTGGATGCATTACCTTTTCTGCATTGCTGCGTTCTATCCTGAATATATTCGTCTTCTGTTCGTCAATATTTCCCTCTTGTTTATTAATATATTGGACAACAAAAAAGTTCTTTAATGTGTGTTTGAAATGTTCATTTTACGGCAGTAATGTTACATTTAGGGCTCTTGTTTGCACGTTGACAGCGTTTGCGTAAGTTCCTGGTTTCCGTTGTCGTTCGGGATTTTTGGAATGACGTTTGGAATGCACGACCGGAGCAGTATCTGTATTTTGAAAGCTACTAGAAAAATGAGTGAATATAATGGGAACGAAATTCAGTAATAAAAAAAGTAAAGTATTATACGACGAAGAAAAACACTACGCATCGCGTGTCGTTCACTAAAGTGCCTGATTTTTCCCTTGCGTTTTTGAAGCCAAAAGTCTCATGCGAATGGTAATTGTCACTAATAGTCGGAAAATATAATGCATTTTAGAACATCTACGTTCAGACAAAAGGGAATATGTGATTAAACTGAAACGGGATTAAAGGGGCGTTAATAGAAGATAATGCTACTTACTGACTTTTTTAAATTCCATGGCTAACACTCCAGCTGAAGACTTTAAATAAATTTGCTGCAGATCTATTACTTTCCGTTTATTAATTGCAATCAACTTGTCCAACGTGATATACGGCCCATAGGTCTTCGCACGCGAGTGACTATGCAATTATCTCAGTTTTTAATCGACAGGTATGTGGTGTCAGCCGGGAGATTCGAACATGCGATATTTCTAGACGTGTTGTACATTACAATCACGGTTGTCAGCTTACCCGCCGCTTTCGCAAATGAAATATACCGAATTCAAATAGGTGTTGGTCTGAGAGTAGAATAATATGTAAGTGAAGGAAAAATATGGTACATAAGGTTTTTGTTGTCAACTCGCTAGAGAAATGCATATGTGTGCATTGTTTGCTTTTGAAAATACATTAGGATAGTAAAAAAATCCCACATTTCTTACGACTTAAACCTCATCGCAGCAAACCATTGAAAATTGCGTGTTCGACTTTCGTTTAGAAATGGGATTCACATGTTTGCCGTTCATATCTGCATTCTGCGGTTTCTTAAACGTCATATCCTATAAAATGTACAAAATTGTCTAAAATGTTTTAAGTATTAGTTTTATATTAATTCGAGAAGATTATGAAGTGAACTTTTGAACGTTACTTAGCAGTACAGTTGGAATTGAATACGCTTGATTTTCTTGAATTTCTTTCAATATTCCATCCCATTCGTTTAGTGAAAGGGTTTCGAATACTACACTGCAGTATTCTTACGATGCAATATACGGTTTAATGATGTGCATACGCACAATCGACACACTTATTGTTTGACAAAGCAAGTTGGTTACTCCTATATTAGGAAAAACAATACGCCGGAAGACCACCACAATTCTCGAACTCACTCGAATATCCTGCTTCCTTGAATGAAGTCATAAACATTGGAGGAAATCCGTTGAGTAACCTGTTGTGTTGCTTACTGCTGAGAGCTTTTTTATGTTTCACGCGTTTTGAGTTCTCTAAAACCCGACTTCAGCTTCATCACGAGGAATGACAACACGGAGTAGGTGTCTCTAAACGGTGATGCAAGGCGTCTTGTTTCAGGGACGACTAACGTGGAGCCATGCAAATTCACAAGATTCCTTTATGAGTTGCGTCGGAATGTAATGTAAAATCAAATACTTCTGCGCTTTTATGTAGTCTTTTAACATCCAGTACCTCTTTCCTCGTGGGCGTGGCGTTCAAAGTAGGGGTTTTGGCTACAGGGTAGGGGGTCTCATGAGAAGTAGTACATTTCGGATCGTTCCTCAACAAAAGGAGTCAACTTACACATCAATTTAAGAAGTCATAAAATTACTGGAATAGACGGGTCTAAAATAACGCAAGGGACGTATAGAGTACGAAAGGATATGAAGATCGTGAGGATTTTATTCAGGAACGAACAAAACTACACAGACATCGTAGAAAATTCCACTTATCGATAGAAGAGAACACAAGGAAAGTTCCTGTAGAACATACGACGAAGAAGGTGAAAGAAGAAAATAGTAATTGCTTCGAGGTTTCTCTGTTTTACATAAATGTTCAGATAATTAAATGTTAAGAGATGTTGGAGACAATTAAATCATTGACGCAACTGGAAGTCGAGATCACTTGAGTTTTCTTCGCCGGTAACATGTAAAGGTCATATGATCTAGGTAAAATATGGACGGTAAATTGTAAATAGAGAATAATTTGACTTATTACTTTGCAGATAAGGCTATATTGTATACTTTAGTCAAATGAATGTGTTGGCCGCTGTTTTCATTGCCTTCATTGCACGATTACACTTACTTATCATACGATTACACTTGACAGTCATTACAAACGAATCATTAGTTTACGTCGCATTGATTATTTTATTTAACATCTATGTTAAAATATCACAGATAATTCTACATGATAGAAACAAATTACAAGCAATCATTTATTTACGTATTGCATTGGGAACTAAAATAATATTTTTATGGAATATTTATCAGTAACTTATTTTAGTCGCATCAGAGAAGCAATTTCAGCACCTGTTGCAATACACGATCTCTAATGTGGTACGAAACATTGTATCATGAAGGCAATGCATTTTAGTTTCGTGATAAAAGCCAACAGTGAACCATTTGGAAACAGTCTGAAGAATAATCTTGTCTTGTAATGCGAATTTAATTTGGCATGCGACTGAATAGAGCAATTAAACAAATGCAGCGTGAGCCCAGTAGGGCAGGTGCACGGGGGAGGAAGGCGTGGCTCGCGGGAGAGGGCGCCGCCCGGCGCGGCGCAGCGCTTCCTCGTGGGGCCTTGGGGGCTTCCGCCGCCGCCCCCCTGCGAGGCCTCGCGACACACTGGGGACGCGACATCGATGCCCGCGTTTATGTATTAAAGCCCGTGTTTTTAACATCGATATGCTCGATGCTTTTACGCTTTCCATGTTTGCCTCGTGATTGGAACATTCCCATAAACGCGATGTTGTAAAAGTTAAATATGAAATAATAGCACTGTTAACACTGTTTGTTTATGTGTTTGAATCAAACGAATACGTTTTACCTTCATCGAGCAAACTATGTCTCGGCCGAGATGAATCCGATGCCTTGCTATTTCTTACATCTTTCTTCGTGTTTCGTACATCGAGAGGCGGTCAACGCATGCGCCGCCAGCCTTTTGCTCCCGTACCGTTCTTTGGCGAACTGACGCCTGACCCTTTCTGGTGAATCCTGGGCGACCAGGCTTCCAAGCTGTTTTATGTTTTTTTAAATTATTTTTTGAATTTGTTTTCTGTTAATTGATAATTATAAATAATAAACAAGACCACAGTCAAATTAAATTTTGTTGCATACGAATTTAATATTAAAGGTTACTAAACCAGCTTTAGGATATCGATGTTTGAAAACACAGATGTTTTTGGTCGAACATCGATATTTTAAATTTTGATCATCGATTTTTGATAACATCAATGTTCTGTGATGTGATGTCACATCACTGCCCCCGCCATGGCGCGACACTCCCCGCACACGCAGCGACATTTGCCCTATTGTCTTCCTCTTCCGGGGCGCGAAACTCGACTTTTTTGACAAGCAGATAAAACAATTGGATAATTGGAATAGAAAGGTATGGGATGTATAATGGACGAGATTCAAATCGTTGTTGGTGTTGAGTTGGTTACGTTTGCTTAGCAAACAAAAACACCGATTTGACTTTCTTCCCTCGCGGATTTCCAAGTCGACGGCGAGGCTCCATTTTTCGGCGTCTGCCCTAAATATACAGAAATATTTAAGTCCAGTCACCCCAAAATTTCACAATTTACATCAAAATACAAACACGGCTTACCTGGACTCACTTCACTCGCATTTGTAATCCTAACGTATTTTTACTTAATTACATACGTACATTCCACACATGTTCCGTTTAATCACATGCTTTAGCTACTGGTTAGAGAACACACAACTATAGTTCCTGGAATCCAGGTTCGATCCCTTGGTTATGAATGTGGAAGTAGTGGTGAAGAACGCAAGCTCATCATTCACATCATTTTTGCTATCGTATATTCCTTTGATCATAACTCATGGGCCTCAAGAACATTATAAGTTGAAACGCTTATCTCCTGTAAATAAATAATGCATTTTTCTCTTCTGTCTTCCATCAACCTCTGAAGCCCCTGGAGCGTCTCTTGCCGTCGAAATTCTCTTTGCCATCTTCTCTGACCTCTCCTACTCTCTTACTGTGTTTCAGTCATGATGTCCTATACATTTTCCTTTTGCATTCAATTCCATGTTCTTTTTACATCGTTCCTTCTCCATTTGATCCAGAGCGGTACCTGCATTCCTTAAAGCCAAGTCAGCCTGCAGGGCTCCCTTTCGCCGTGCATTGCCCCGACCCGTCCTTTTGGCAGCGTTGTCATTATACATGCAGGTTTAGCCAACGGTCCACTTGGAAGATGTGTACTTCTCGATAAATGGCGCTTTTGTGCACAATGAGTTGCACCTGGTCGTCAACGCGTTTGAAGGAAAGGCTAGAGAAGGGTGCCTTTGTGGGCCGTGGGCGCGTTCTCGTTGGATAAGTCGTGTGGAATTGTCTTTTGATCCCGTCGCAGGTTATGCCGTGTTTAGGACCCCAATTGCAAGAGTTGAAGTAGGTAATACTAGTGCCATAAACTATACTGTGATCACGAATCAGAATCGGCATCTGGTGGGAAGATTGCAGTCGAAAATTCTCAACGCAAATCACAGTAGAGAAGCAAACCAAACATCTAGATGACGTGGTATATGGTAATGAATTACTTAAATGCAGGTGGTATCTTCGATGAAATGGATAAAAATGAACGTTATGATGAAAAGTACAAGGAACATTTGCGATAAAGGACAATGGATAGGAAGAGAGAGGAGAATAGGAGGGCCCCGTGAAGATTGGAATAGGAGAGTATTAAGGAAAGAAAGCCTTGGATGCTTTAAGGAGATATTGAATTCAAATGATGATGGAAGAGAGTCAGGAGTGAAAGGGAGAGCTAGATTATTCGGAATCCCGAACACGATTCGTGTTTACAGAGTGCGTCACATTGACAAAGGGCTGGACAAAATTTGCAAAAATGAATTTCCTTGACGAAGGCCGAAATCGATAAATACTACAAAGTACATACACCAAAGCCCAAGAAAATGTGTTTGAGAATGCAGTGGCATCACGCGCCATGTGGCAACCTCCGGAAGTCAGCCTTGGGCACGTCTCTGCAGGTGCTGTCTCATAACGCGATTCAGTTCGCTTGCGAATAAGTGACCTTACTGCTCTGCTCAAGCTCAGATGCGATTGCAACGACATGGAAAGCTCCGTCACAGGTAACACAAATGTTTGAAGGTATTACGTTACAATATCGCAAAGCATGGCTTAATGGACTCATGGCTCAAAGAACAATACTCAATATTTCTTGAGTATTTTTCCTGTCAATTGCCACATAGCGTTATTATTTACTGAGTGATTGGATTAAGTTATGATAGTGTTGGTTATTGAAGTTAGTTATAAGTCTTTTACGATATTTGTTATTAAATGTATTCTCTCTAGTTTATGTGTTCTTAATCGATACCAAAGTCTTCTAGTTTTATTTTTTATCGAAATGGCTTTTAATATTTCTTTGGATAATATTTTTCGTCTGGTAATTTTTCAGTTAGGTGGAGTAGTTAGTTGTGCACTTTCTAGAGTGGAGTGTAATAATGTATTTAAATGAGAGATGGATTGATCTATGTCCAATGAGTTTTCTAAAATATAATTTTGGTTGGCACGAAAAAGACGAATTAAAAGCCGATGCGATTAGTTTGTGAAACAATACGAGGGGCTCAAATCACTTAACATCCGTATCAAAACTACAAGAGACGAAAGTATTCAATTTTTTCAATTTGTTAAAAATATAGATACTTTTTTATTCCGTTCCTTACTTAAGTCATCTGTAGGAGCACCAGTAAAATAAATAAACGGTAATTTGTAATTGTTTTTTTCTTCAGAGTGATCTGCCAAGGTCACCACTTTCTGCCAAGACCACTTTGATACTCCTACATGCGTTGTTTCCGAGTTGTATCTGTCAGCCGCACTATTTATAGTAAGGAAGGATGCAATAATAAGTTGTTAGTAAGGAAGGATGCTGTAACTTGATACTTTAATAAATATTCAAGTATTTTGGCGTAATTGAAGCATTTTTGCTAACGCGATTAGATAGATGCTTTCCTTTTTAAAGCAATTTCAAGGTACCGTTAGGTTTTACTTTTGAGTGTACGTTGTATGCATTGTAGTATTGTAATGCTGTAGCGAAAGTTGACGATTTTTCGTGCGAAAAAACTCTTTTTGTAGATGCCTGGTACTGAAGAACTGAATACGAAGAACTGAAAAACGTTTCAAGTCCTGTATAGTAAAGAGCCTCGGGCGCTGTGGCTGCCAGTGGCTGCTCCGCGCCTGCGCGGGAAGCTCTGGGAGATAGCCAATCGCAGGGAGCACTTCCGTGTTTTCTTTGCCGCGAGGGCTTCCTCTTGCAGCCTCTTGCGGCTGCGCCTTCCAGCGCCCGGGGCCACCTCACGCCGCCCAGCGCTTGTTACTGTTTCCCTTTCAAGAGCGCTAGCCGAAAAAATATTTCACCATGGAATTTTATTCTACAAATCTCTCTACCTAAAATGTAATAATGCTGTATACCAAACAGTTTTAGTCAACTTATATCTACTATGAGCATGTTTTAGTAGATTTCTTGAACGCTGTCACTATCCTCTCTAATTAACAACGAACCTACTTATGCTCTCCTTTCAAAATGTTGGTAGGATGTGCCTATGAAGAAGGAAACGCAAAAACGCTTAGCACGTTGTCATAGTTCCATCTACTTATTTGAATTTACTGGGATTTTTCACGACATGCGCAGTTTCGTAGTGCCTGTAAGTATTCGAATAAATGTGTAAGGGAAGCGGATAGGACTAAGGAGGAGAAAGCCACCGCACACGAAACGTAGCCAGGTTGTTAGGGTACTTCTCCCGCATTCGCCTAGCAATGATAGGAGAACTATCATTACCAAATGATGGAAGACTATTGATCCGAGCAGCTGGGTGCTAGAAATCTCCTCTAGACAGCGGCTGAATTCATAGAAACTATACTTCGGTTTTCGTAACGTAACGCCTCAGGATATTATCTTCAAGATGGAATATAGCACTGCTTTTCGTGTCTTTCTCGGTCGTGCCGCTAGAGTCGCTTGATCTGCAGCAATGCTTGATACGGTCGCGATCATGCGCCATCTGGCGGCAGGATCGAGAAACACGCAAAAAGGTCGTGAAATTTTCCATCTTGAAGATAATACCCTCAGGCGCGACGTTAAGAAAACCCAAGTATAGGTGAATGTACTAGTGCTCGCGATCAGAACGACGGTCGTGGCTATGAGCTCAGTTCGGCCGGTGTAAGCTCGCCCGGGTGGGGGGAGTGAATCACTGAGGGCCGCCGGGCGTTTAGCACCCACCCTATTTCCTCGTGGCGGGCGCCGCCATTCGATAACGCTGTCGCTTTGCATCCGCACTCGCGGATTAAGCCATTTGCAGGCGTTTTTCCTCCTCGGCGGCCTTATGCTTTACGCGCAAGATGCTCTCACTTGGCTCATTGGTCGAAGAGATTACACATGCATGTAATAGGAGATAAATCTGCTTTGGGTATTATAATTGAACGCTTTTATTTAATTTTCCATACATACATTTAAAGCATGTGTCATAGATTTGTTGTTTTTCTTCGTAAGTTCAACTTCAGAAGTTTTAAGATGTGAATAATTTCCATGACACAGCTCAGTTTGGTGGGTTTTGGGGGTGACGGTTTTTACATCCCACTTGGACATTATCTATTTATGTTAAAATATAAAAAAAATCATCACACTTGTTAGTAAATAAAAATCTCACTTTTGGGTACATTTGCTCTTAATGCCTAACAGAATTCCCATCCTCAAATATCGTGTGTACATGAAATATTTTTCTGTTTCAAGCAAATCCAATCAACCAGATCAGTTGCCTGTCACATATCCGCAACACGGCAGCATCTACCAGCATGTAGCATTTTTGTTGCATCGTGTTCAAATGTAACATAACAGTGCCTCTTTTAGGGCCAAATTTATCAACCTATAATAATAAAAACTGCAGACAATTTTATGGAATTTGGTATTCTGTAAATCAAGTTTACTGTAATGTTTGCACAAAAATTAACACTAATGATTCTTCTTCTTAGATGAAGAATAATAGCTATTGAAAACGAGCGAAAACGCCTGGCCTTACAGTTGCCATAGCGAACATTATTCAGTTTTCTCGCGCTATCAATTTCGAAGAAATCATGCCAAAGCATTAACCCGATCCGAGAGCTGTTATCGTGCGAAGAAACCGGTATACAAACGAATTGGGTTGCCTTCTGAGCAGTGCGAAGAAGTATGTCAGCGAGCTGGACGCCTTGCAGCTGAAAGTGAACAAGAAATATTAAGAGCGCGAGCGTATTCCAGTTACCTAGTTCCGTCCATTGGCAATTTCATGAAAGGAAAAAAACCCTGCATCCGTTCCATATGTTTTTATCGCGTGATATTTTAAACGGTCAAAAAATAATCTTCGGGTTTGTTAAAAAAGCCATTTGACGAATTAGTTATCAAGGAAATCGTTTCTGACACTTTCGTATCATGTTCAACACTTTGTAACTCTTATCAGTTAAGTATTCAATAATCAAAATATTTTTTAATAATGCGAGTATGGAAAAAATTTTAGGATTGGTGCAAGTTTTGTAGTTATGTAGAAACTGGAGATTGAATGAGTAATAGCGATGTATCTCAAAATTCGTCACGTTTTAGTCAAGTGAAGTAATATGTTTGGAAAATAGTCCATTCTTACGAGCAAAGATGTTATAAAGATAGGATAATATAGTAACAATCATAGTTTTCGGTCGCAAAATAAATGTGTGCGCTCCTGCTGAAACCTTACTACAAAATGACATTTTTTGAAATGTGACAGTTGCTCTGAAATAGCAAGCATTTTGGCGTTTATGTTACTATGTATTTTAGATAATTCAAAGCGCAAATTCAATCTCAAATTGCAGCAGTATACAAAGAACATTTCTCCTCTTCAAGTTTGTGATTATATGTAATATTCCGGAGATGTTAACAGCAAATTTAGTATTACTAGTTTTCTGCATTTGATGACATACCCTTTATTTTAAATTTACCACACAAATAAATTACATTTATTTGTGTGGTAAAAAACAATAAAAATTTTAGTGTTTTGTATGGCGAGGACGTTTCGCGAGGAATGAGATGTTAACTGCGGTGGATGTTCCCTAATTCTAATAAACTGTAATGCTGAATAGGGGATAGACTAGTTAAATATTTTAAACTATTCGAGTGTTTTCGTTATACAATTCACACAATATTTTTTTTATTTGAAGGAAGTTGTTAAATTAAAGTTTCTTTTCTGTTCATTATTATATCAAAAACTTTTCTTGATGGACGTTGTGTACATATGCGGAAGTGTACGTAAATAAAAGTCGAAGAAACTAGAGTGCGTCAAAACAGGAGCACTTCGGGAGTGGACTTCTGGCTCAGAGAAGAAAGAAGGATTTAAGGAATAAGTCGGAAGTACGTAGTGTTGGAATTGTTGGAGAGTGAATTTTATGTTTGGAGTCACTAGGTCTGTGGCGATTTCGACTGCCATTGAGGAAGCATCACCATCCGATGGGCAACATGTTCTAGGGAAGACTGCACGGCAAGGCATGATGCTCGCTTTGTATTCAGTGCACAGATGGACGGAACCTGTTTTCACACAGGTCACATTGACCAGTTCAACAGATACGCCAACCTAGAGAACTAATTGTATATAAACACACGTGTTCAGTGTAACAGTGCAATAGTGTTGGAAAGTTGGATTGGTTTAATGTTACTTAAAAGTCGGGTAACTTTATTTACGTACAGGGTAGTGGGAACGCCAAAGTACCCCAGAGATCATCGTAAGAATTGTCGGATCCATACAATAAGGCTGCCTCTCTCTCGAGGAAGTGAGTTCCCGGTGACGGGAGCGGCTGTGGGGGTGGGGTGGGGTGGTGGCAGCTGCGGCGCGGGCCGCGGGCGGTGGGTCCGCTTCTGTGCCCGTCCGCCCGCTGCCCACATTCCACCGTAATCGCCTCCCGCTGGACGTGCGGCCCCGCCCCCTTCCCCGTTCGCCACCTTACGATGGGCAATTGGGATGCGGGCAGCGGCGCCAGCTCCTCGCTGTGCCTGGCATACGGCCGATGCCGCGACTCACGCTCCTCCGACACTCGCCTCATTTGTTCCACACCACCTTAATTGCCAACGCACTATTGCCATTCACGCACTTCTTCCTCTGTGTACACGCTCGGCATGGACATGCTGAATTGCGGTTATGAATATGTAGAGTCACTGCTGAGGGATTTCCATTTCCGCCCTTATGACTTTAAATATCTTCAAATTACAGTATTGTATTATCAAGTTTAGCCCTCTACGGACAAATTCACTGGCGAAAGGTCATCAACGCAACACATTGTTGTCTGAATACAACAGACATTAATCTATAATAAATTAATGTAAATCAAATTATCTTGATTTTAAGTAAAATATAGAAAACAACTGGTGCTCTTGTGTAGTTATAAACTGTCGAGTACAAGTCCTGGCTGATGATTCCAAGAAATTTCCGTGACACTCAAATCTAAATTTTACCAAAGAAAATATTTTCCAGTATGTAATTTTTGTGTATCAAAATGTAGTTGATTAGTACCTTCCTATAAGTCAGTAAGGATTATTTGAAATAAGACAGGTTTCACAATTGGCAGAATACTACAGAGCATTGTCTCGGCCCACTCACGGTTATTCAGCGATTGTAAGTTTTCCTCAAAAGAATTGTGTAACTGGATGATGCGGCTCGGTGGTGTGACAGGAGGTCGATGACTTTCCGTGTGCGACGGAAACTGTTCCAAAAGCACACCCTTTATTTTCATTCATCACCCACTCGCATCCTGATGAGTTGGAACTATTCTATTTTAGAGAAAAGAGCATTGTTTGGATTTTCACTTTTAAGTAGAGTTATAGGAAGATTAAGTAAAGTGAGAGGTTTCCCATTAATGAAAAGGTTTTCTCGAGATTATTCTACACTCACATGTTGCCTACATTTTGTCGAGATACTCATAATAAATGGCGACACATTGAATAATTCGAAGTCGGTTGTTTTTTTTTTTTCTAACGCTCGAATTGCGATTTTAAAACTTATGTTCATGCGACAGATACATTTCTGGTAAAGTTTCTTAAAAACTCAAAACCTTCTTGTGAAAATGAGCTCAAAATTGCGCATTTTCAGAAACTCTCACACGACATTTTCTCAAAAACGCTCGTAAGTTTTGAAAGAAAATGTGCATATAGGGCCAGATTTTACTCTATAATATTCTTAATGTCATATTTGAATTATATTAATAGAGGACTTAACATTGAGAAAATGTAAAAACAAAAAAATAAAAGTCAATAGATGGGAAGGTGGCTGGGTGGGAAGAGGTTGGGGTAAAACAGAAACGCTAGCTAGCCCAGACGAAAGAAAACGAACTAGTACGTGAAAGTTTATGCCATTCTGTAACACCACTCGTTTCCATATATGGCTCGTTGATAATCGTCTGTGCAATGACCATTTCGTTTCTCTCATGTTGAGTATTTTTTGGATGCGATTCATTACGTCTCCTTCCACGTCCAGTTTATCAAATGCTGCAAAGGCTTCTGTTTCTACGATCTTGTGACAGTGAAAGATGTATAAAACGTTGCTCTGTGTGGAAGACGGTGGTGCGATGTCCCCGCGTGCCGTCTGGGGAAGCGCAGGCGAGTGCCCTTCCTTAGGCGCCTTCTGATGGCACCTCGTGTCCGCCGGGGCCGGGGCGGGGGCGGGGGCGCCGCCCGCTGCGAGGACGCCCCTCCGCTCATTCGCGGGTGCTCGTAAACCGCGCGGCGGGGGTGGGGGTGAGGACGGGGGCGGGGCTTTGTTTTTCACCTGGCGGCGGCCGAAGGACGCACGTCCACGGCGCAGGGCCATCGCAGTCCCAGAAACGCGCTGCCTCCAGCCGCTACAGCAACACCGCACACACTGCGTTTTAACTCACACCACCGCCAATCGACGGGACAGGATTCTGAATAAGAATGCTCATGGAATACCCTTACTTTCTGTCGACAACGTCAAAACACTCTATTAACAAATTACAATCATACACGAGCACTTCATAGTATCTGCTAGCTCAGCGAAGTATATTTCATCAGTTCTTCTTTTCCTGATAGCAGAACATAACGAGACGGATATGATACAATAGTTTGCAATCTATGAATGCAAGAACTTTCGTAACGCAGTGATCTCCAACCAGTCACAAGAATTTCTACAAGTTGGCGCTAAGTATTCCGAAATAAATAGTATGTTGCCAACTTTTTTTACAATAAAACATAACTAACCCCCCCATAAGGGACGTCATAAGTTTCGCCTGGTAGTTTGTAAACCTTATCAGTACTACAAAAAATAAAACAGTAATTTAATTGTAAAAATTCCATCAAGTGAAATGATTAGCGATTTGTATATTCATATTTTGAGCTTTTATCTAAAAGATAAATTTTGTTATTTTCAGTAACTTCATTCAATGTTTTACTATGTTTTTACGTAACAAAATTACTTGTAACTCGTGTGACTTACTAAATTATAAGTGGGAAACGTTTTGACTTGCTGAATCGAAAATAAAAACTTCAAAATATGTTCTTGGTGAAGTGCCACTGACACTTGATATTAACATTCTGCCCCTCCATAAAAAATAATCAAACAAAACTCTTCTCAAACAAGAAAATAGAAAATCACAGTGCAAACATTCGTATTACATATTTCTTCGTGTTTAAAAGGATGGTCAATTTTTATTATTCTATGTTGCTATTGCCTAAAAGAACTTGTAACTTGGCAAAAGTATTGGAATATGTACGCACGTAATTCGTGTTTATCGTTTTATGATTGAAGGATTGTGGTAATCATCTAAAAGGGGAGATACATTTGTATAAAAAGTAAAAAAAAGTAAGCCACGTATTGTTTAAACTATACAGAACACGAACCCAGCGTAAGAAGTTGCACAAAATTGGGGAGATCTTTTGCAAACCGAAACCATTTCATCATGAAGGAATAGCGCGGATGATTTCGGTTTCGCTGTTTCTATGGAGTCTGTTTTTATGGATTGCAGTCGGATGCGCAGGAGAGCCCGAACCGTTGCAGGCGTGTCCGTGAGAGTAGGGGCGCGGCCTCACAGTGGAAAGCACAGTGCGAAGCGGCTCTCCAAGCACTCGGAGGGCGCATTTCGCAGCGAGCAAACATTTGGACGCAGCGGGGAAAGTGGGGGCACGAGCGAAAGGCACTGGGAAATTGTCTACATGGCCTTCATCATTGGGATCGAGGAAACAAATTTCACGTCAAGTGATAAAAAGTTATAGATTCATGTTTATAAAGAAATCCAATAGCATTTTAACAATGTAACTAAAATTTACAACAATCAACGAGTTTCGCTAACAGAAAGTATTCATTAGTAACGAGATAATCCTGAAATAGTTCCGACGTATGTCCAATACCAACTTTAAAAAACAGAGGATAGTTAAATGTATTGATTGTAATATTATTAAATATATTGCTGAAGATTCTACTTTTTATTCTTATAGTAAAAAGTAAGGAAATATAGCCTTACGTACTTACGATAATTATGATTGAATATTGAGTGATTTACCAGCAAAGGAAGCTGCAATGGTTGAGGAGACATCTGGCTATCACCGTGCTAATGCATCAGAGGATCGTGACCGGGTGCCAGGAATTAGACGTGTTAAACATTAGAGAGTTTTAGGCGCCAGCTGGGATCTAGTTTATAGATGGATTGCTCTGATCGCTGGTTTCGCTGGAGACTTCCCACGGACCTCGCGCGATCCGGTCTTCCCACCTATATCTTCAATCAGGACTGGGACACTTGTATTTTCATTGGCGTATGCCACCGACGGCTGGAACGTCACGTTCTACAGAGGATCGAATATGGATGATAATTTACAATATCATATGAATTATGATAGAGGATACCCCTGCAAAAGAAGAGTCCAATGCAGCGAGAACTATGTGGCGATAACCAAGTCAGTGTAGAGTAAAAGCCTAACGTATTTAGCATACCTGAACAGCTTACATACGCTCTTCGTTTAGTATGCATTAGCATGTGTTTAGCCGCTCTTTAATAATTGCCGTTGGTTCATTTATTGATTGCTCATGTAGCAATAGGATGTCTTCAGGATCTACGATTACTCTTTAATACTTTGAATATTATTGTGTAAATATAGTTTTGTGGATATGTGAAACTGAGAAGTTGTGGATTAATGCTAGAAGAGTACTTATCCCGGTAACCAAGACGAAGAACATATTGTTTACTTTCCAATGGATTTTAATGCTTTGTAGAAAACAGTTACGAGCTTTAATACACCAAATGTGAAAACAGTTTTAAATCTCATCAAGGTTCGCTTTACTTATGAGCCTTATTGAATTTGAAAATTCTCGTTGTTGCCCTTGTATTTTATGTGTTCACTGTCACGATCGAACGCTGCCGTTAGTAGTTACCACGCTATCTGAGCAAAGGAATATGGGACCTCACCGACAACGGCATCAATGAAGTGCATTGGAGGAAGCCAGAAGCACAATAGCATCTTTGAGCAGCGTTGACCGTTATCGCGGGGAAGGGGATCGCCTCCGTTCCCTCGTTTTGTGTACAGTTCGAATGCGAGGCGCGGACACGCGGGGGGCGGTGCTATCGGCTCCGGAACACCTGATAACCCGCCCCGCCCCGCGCACGCACTTCCTTCGGCCAGGAGCGCTCGATAAAAAGGCGCGTTTATCCTGGCGGCCGGAAGCCGCGCTAATCGCCCGCCCAAACGCCCCACCGGGCGGGAAGGCGAGGGCGGGGCCTCGCGACGCACAGGTTAACTCCTTTCGCCTCCAGTTGCCTCGGAACCCGGTGGCTGGGGCGTGGCTTGCGTTTTACTCTTCTCCTCACTGAACCTCTTCATTTGCGTTTGCCTTCTCTCCCGGGGATATTCTCTGAGACTTCATTATCCTCATCGCTCCTCATTGGTGCTTTTGTATCCTATTCCAATATTCGCCTCTGAAATGTTGGTTTCTTCTCCTGTTCTACCTCCCTACCACCTTGATTCCCAACTCGGTCCTCTCTGTGCGTGACCTTCCACTTGGGTCCTCTCTTGTCCTACCTACTACTCTTGTCTCGACTGTTCTATCTTAATTCACATTGGCGAATATATGAAAATTATCTGATGCATGCAATGCAGTGCAGGGTTTATTAAACTCAGTGGCAGAACTACTTGAAAGGGCTCCGCATATAAAGAGGAGGAAAACAAGTTACAGTATTATTCAGAAACGTACAGATGCGGAGTTTCCTTAACGGGTATCTACCACGTTGACACGTCGTTGTGGAAATTGATAGGCCGCATTCTGCTGACGGGAATTAAAGTCAGCTCTCTTTTAAGACACCCTATTTACTGTACATCTAGTCATTTTGTGAGAATGAAATTATAACAAAATGTTCTCAGAGAAGATTAGTTTAGCAATCATAAAATATTCTTGAAACTCGCTGTAACATCGATATGAAACTCGAGGTAATAGGTATTTATACATAATTTCATAATGTTTATATTAGATGACTGAGTTTATCTTTCGTGTTTATGTATTACTAGCGGAATCCAGCAGACGTTCTGCCCTTCATCTCCCTCTTTCTCCTTCTCTCTCCCTTTCTCTCTCCGTCTCCCTCACAGTATCTCTGTCTCCGTCTCTCTCTGTCCGTCTTAGTCTGACTCTGTTTTGAGTCTCTCTGTCTCTCTGTCTCTGTCCCTCTCATTCACATTTAGTTACAGATTCTGCACGTCTCTGAGCAGGTGGGGTAATATTGAGAAGCGCTAGAGAAGCAAAAACGAAAAAGAATGTTCACGATCCCAAGAACGTTCTCATCCTATAGATTACGGTGTGAGAAATGTTTCTTTGAGGCCATTGGTCTCAAAATTTCAGTTTTTAATGCTCTAGAACGCTTTGTTTGGGAGTTATTTAACGATATAGATTCCTCAACCGAGTGTTGCGGGTTACATTTGACATAAATATTTAGTTTTGCTCTAAGGCGCCTTTTTTCCTAAATTTTTCGGTATTTTAATCGTTATTCTGCTATTCGGGGTGGCGATGAATCTAATAAATCAGAGAAAGATAAAATTGGTCCAACCGTTCTTGAGTTGTAAATGGTGTAACGAACCGGACTTTGTTTCATTTATTTAGATTTTTATGCCACTCCACTGCCGAAAAGGAAAATATTATTCTTTATTAATCTTTGTCAGGTTGTGAAATTTTACATAAGAGTCGGAGCCCATGAGAGAGACTGTTCCACTGAAGACTTCACATTCTTTATACCCTTCCAATTCTTTGCCAATTGAGGCATTTTATCAATAGGTCTGGATAATCTCTGCGTGTTTTTGACGGTTGGGGTAGTTGTAGCAGGATTATTAAGAAATAAGAAAAGTTTGGGATTGTACAAAATTAACAAAATTCCCGATTTCTTTGGAAACGTCAAATAATTTTAATTTAACTCCCCTTAACTATATTGATCAATGTTTCTGATTTATAAAGTGAATTTATTTATGAGATGTTTCATCTGCGATAATTTAAATAAATATTTTGAACCTGAATGCAATCTAATGTGTATTTACATGCCGCCACCAAAACTTAACCAGCACCCTTTGGTTGATACTAACATTAGCCGAAAGAAGTTTGAAATAATTATTCATCGTTATTCTTACAAAATTAACCACAACGACTAACTAATTCGCGATTCAACCGGACACTCATATTGTGGTCTTGTATATGTAATGCACTCACATGGATACCAAGAGGATAATTGTACGGACGTGCTACAGAGGTAGTTTAAATTAAGACCTACTTACTGTATTTTGGCAATGAAGTAGGACATTGGTTGCATATATTCTTGACTGACATTTTCAAGTAAATGTATGGAACGTATACCTGAATCGTCAAAAATCGCTTCTTTAAGGCGGGCTTCGAGACGAGGCGCAGACGTATAGAAAACATAAATTTAGACTTTGAATGCACTGAATCTAGTCTATAGCAAGCAGTAGCGTGAAATAAAACAACTGGCTGTAAAGGAGTAATTGCATTATTCTCAAAGTGCATTGCGGTTGCAAATCGCATAAACACGAGCGTTGGCCTTATCAACTGGGAGTGCCCGGCGCCCTTCACTGATGGTGCATCTGCTTGTGCTTGCTGTTGAGAAGCGTGCCCAGAGTGAGGGGAGCCGAGGCGGCGCCGCCTTCCCTTCGGCTGCTGGGAAGCGGTCACGCAGCTCGAGGCTTGTTAGTAGCGTTGCAGGCAGGAGGCGGCCGCCGCCTGTGGAAGGCCGCGAGCAAGGCGACGCGACGGTTCGTTTCCTCGTGGCGGCGTGCGTGCGCGAGGCACGCGTGACTCACGCCTCGTCCTCAGGACGCCCCCCGGCGCGCCCGGCGCACGGCAGCCAGGGTGGCGCAAGCGCAGCGCGGAGGGGAGGGGGAGGCGATCACGCGCCGGGCACGCCCTTCCCTGCGCTGCGTCACTCGCTCACGCCCCCAGCGCACCTCCGTCGCCCAAGGGAACCATAGGGGTTGGGGATAACGCACGATTTCTTATTCATTCACATGGGTTAAGTAAAATGTAAATTCAGGCGAAAGTTAAAAGTAAATTAAGTTAATTGTAATTTACAGTCTTGCAAATGTACATAGTACATTATGTGTTGGGAGGCGGACGAGCGGACCTTATGATCCCATTATTATTATTATTATTATTATTATTATTATTATTATTATTATTATTATTATTATTATTATTATTATTATTATTATTATATTATTATTACTTCGTATTTCCCATCTTCCCAAGGGCACTGGCTTCCTGACCTGAAGGACTCGGGTTTGAATCCCGGCGTAGGCCCGGTTTTTTATCTGGTGATTTCCATTCAGGGCGGCTCTGAGTCGAGGTTCAGCCTCTCCTTTCCAACTGAGTCCCAGGATCTTTCCTGGGGGTAAATGCGGCCGGAGCGTTGTGCTCGCCACACAACCCCCTCCTTGTGCCGACGGCGACGAATACGTAGAGCCTTACCTTCACCTCCCCTGTGCCACATCGGCCTGTGTGCAATTGCACAGGGGTACCTTTGCCTATTTCCCATCAATTTAGCAAATATTACAATTTTATTTTCGGAAATAAACTATTATTGTTTTGTTTTTATTGAGTATTTCTTATTTATCTTTTTTCCCGTAATAAATTCTAATTTCTTCTGGAATCATTGGATCCAATCTTGTAGCTGTTATTTTCTCGTCTCCAGGATGTCACTGATTCAAATAACAGGTCTGGATGTCAAAAGGCATCCCGTCTTTCTCCTTATTAAAAAACGAGCGCATTACGCACAATTAATCCTTGTAGATTGGGTGATTGTCTATGAGCATTTCAAAGTACGTAACTTCTAAGACATATCACATGTTAAAACATCTCGTGTGAAAGCTATCGCACTTCGGTTGCTAGACCAGCATTCTATGTTACAGCTTCAATCAGCATTGTTTCAAGTACGGCACTATCGGTGTGGACACCAAAATTCCCTCCGTACGTAAAGCATCGCATGGAGTAAATGCTTACTATTATTTATTCCACATTATAGGCACAGTACGGCCTGCTGTGATAGTGAACATATATAGATGAGTAATTTCTTATGGAAAAAACACAGAAGCATATTCCCCATAATATTGGCAATAAATAATTGCCTTAGCTGTTTGAAAGTGTCTTTTGTGATTTTCCAACTTGGTCGCAGCCTGTGGTTGTATGTCACCAGAATGTAGTGAGTGTTTCGAAAACTCAAAGCGCTGTTATAGACGCGGGAGAATCTGACTGCCGACTGTCGTGCAAGGGTTCTGATGAACTAAGGTCGAGTGCAATCGTAGTCGTGCTCAATACAGTCGAAATATGCACCCATAGTCACAATTCACAAATATTCGTTTGGATAAACCATGAACGGTGGCTCAGTGCATCAACTGATGTCACTGCAGCGCCTCTGACTGGCAGGTCCTAGGCTCGACTCCCAGCGGCGGCAGGATTTTCGACACTAGCTTTTCAGCTAGGTCGAATTCAGTCTCAGTCTGGAGGAGAATTCTAGCGACTGGCTGCTCTGATCGGTTAGGTTTTCGTGGTTTCTCCTATCAACACCAGGTGAATGCGAGAGCAGTACCCTAACAAACGGGCTACGGATCGCTCGCGATCTTTCCTTCCTCTTCCTTGTCATATCCTCACCCCTTACACTCATACTAACATACACTACCCTTCCACATATGCCGGGAGACCGGACGGGAACTTACAACTTGTGCCGGCTGGGGCGGTTCCCCCACTGGTGGGAGATACCTAGTTGAGGAAACCCGCTAGTCAACGGTAGGTCGGCGCCGGATCTCGCCATCCAGTGGGAGATCACAGTCCCTTTCAGACGAAAAACATGCACTACACTTACGGAACCAATGAACTAGTAGTTGACGCGCCCGGAATCACTAATTAACCAATCGTTTGGATAAGAAAATGTTGTTTTTTTGGAATGCTTGGAAATATCCTTAGCACTATAACTCACTGTAATTAGAATCTTCTAGACTTCGCTAGAAATCGTGAAGACACGACCGTGCATACATGAAGCTTTTTCGTCAAAATTCCATAGGAAACATTTGTTCGCCTAATAGAGGAAATGACGTTGGTGTGATTTTTTCCTGGGGGAATGACTCACCTGTACATTGAACTGGGGCTATTAGTAGGCTATGATCTCACAAACAGCGGTGGAAACTATAAATTCTGCTTTCAAAAGAAAGAAGAATTGAATGTAAACATTAAATGTTTATGTTCTCTGGTCTTATATTGTTTGATACAAGGAAATACAAACGTGACACGTGTAAAGTCAGCGAAAGAAATTTCGTTGGATACTTCCAGTGAAGTTCTGGAGTGTTGCAATTGTTTCATTTGAACTAATGCCAATTAATGGTGTCGGACTACTTACTATTATCTTAACTTAATCTGAAATAGGGTCCGATGGAAAGTGGTACTAATGGAAATAAATCGTCTCGTTATTTTACGGTCACGTTATCGTTAAGAGAAATTGCTTAACGTTAAAAAAATCTCCACAACAAACACGCCGACACGTATACGTTGCCGCAGATTGAAATAATCGAATTTGTTGCTAACCTTTACAACGTTGTCTGAAAAAGACTCCAATTTTTTGTAGTTCCCACAAAAATTTTACCTTGTGATAAGATTGAGAATATGAATACGAATTACAAAAAGTATTCATATTTTTACCTTCAGCGAACATTTGTATGTAATTTAACTTCTGCAAATTTTAATAATATGATTAATTAATTAAATACTATGATGAAGGTACTATAAGAATCACTGCTCTTGCCTATTTCAGTTATTGCATTTGTGATTAAATAACGGAACCTAACTTCACTTAACCCAAAGTTGGGTTCTTTCATGTAATACCGACTGAATAGTCGCCCAATTTTTGTCGAGATCGCGGCGCGACTGTGGCACATTCCTTTCTCTTTACGTGAATCTGCGAATCGTTACGAAGAAAAAGTGCGCGACTGTTGCACATCATAGTGATCGCCAACGAGGCGTTGTCCACGTTTGGTTCAAACGTCTTGCTGAGATGCGCATATCAGACGCTACCTATCGAGAGGGCGTTTGATTGGCTGCGCCGGGCAGCGCCGACGTCGCCGCTGAGTTGCGCTTCGCCTCGCCTTGGCGCAGCCGGCGGCGAGCGCGGGGAGCGGAGCGGAGCGGCGTGGCGTTGCGTGCCGAGTGCGGCAGCGCAGCCGGCGACGCGACGTTGCCGGAAGCGATGGCGCGAACGGAAGCGCCGTCCCCGCCCCGCCCCGCCCCGCCCCGCCCCGCCCCGCCCCGCCCCGCCCCGCCCCGCCCCGCTGTCGCCGCCGCCGCCGTCCCGTCGCGCAATGGATGGCCGATGCCCCGCACAGTGTGCGCGCTTTGCGAGGTCGGGCGGCTTAATGCACTCAGGTTCATCATTTCGACGTAAAATCTTACCAAACCGGCCATTCCGTGAAGCAAGGGAACCGAAAAAATTAACGTTGCAAAAATACAATATTGATGATAAACATTTTTTTCTTCAATGAAATCTGTTCTAAAAATTAAATCTTTAAAAAAGTGATATACATTTTTTTAAAGTAAGTTTATGCGTTAATTCTGCTTGAGGTTGATGTAATTTATATTTTTTTCCTCAAACACGGCTGCAAATTTTTCCTTTACATTTTTTCCAGGGATAGAGAAAAGGATGCATAAAAATGGCACGACTTTAATTTTCGTGGACCTCTCTGAATTTTCAGAAATTACAAAAGTTAGAAATAATGTGAGAAAGTTTGCTGTCGTAGCACCACTACAATACTAAGCACCACTAATTTGAAAAATAGTAGGTACTGTGGGATAATGTGCATCATGTGTCGTACTCTTTTAAAGTAGAACTTTAGTGTTCCGCATATTGATAAAAGGTGAAAAATCAGTGTCAGTAATTCCCACTGACCTATCGCCACGCAACAGTATCCTGTGAAAATATTCGTAGTTCGGGGAATTTCCGATCTAGACCGCGAAGCTTTGGCCTTTTAAATCGGGGCAATGTAGTTGTGGGTAAGCAATGTAACGACGTTCATTTGTTTCAGTGTCTAATGATGTGGAATTCATGTCGTAAAAAGTGTGACATCACAAGTTATCGCCTCATCTGTCACCAACAGTGGCCAAACGCAGCAGTTGCACGGTGAATACGCATCGCGACGTATGTGAGGGCTGGGGAACAACTCGAGGTCCATTGGGCGCCACTCGACTCCTGATCACTTTCTTGCAGCTGGGAATGCCGGAGGTCGTCTCCCCCTACACTTTAATGTCCTTTGCAGAAATAGTATTCATTTATCCTTGACATGCGTACAATTCATCCAAAAGATGCGCCTCTTTTATAATTTCCTAACGAAATGTTCAGATCTAGGAAACTGGAAAAGAAAACCTACCGAGAGTATTCTTAGAGATCTTCATTCAGGCTGTGTTGCATAAGCGAAAATGGTCTTCATTCATTAATTCGTCCATGCGTGCCGTTTTGGAGTTTTGAATACCCTCTCTGAAGAAAATGGCAATTTGCACCCTACTACATTCCCTTTGAGGTAAGAATAATGTTGATGAATGGAGAAAGACGTTGGCCGGAAGGACTCCAGCGCGAAGAGGTGGGCGTGCGTCGGCGAGGGCGGTAGCACGTGTGTCGAACGCCTCCTCCCCCTCCCCCCATTCTTCAACACACGTGCACCGACGTGGTGGCATATTTGTTTTTATGCACAACAAACGGAAAATTCTCAGATGAACTCTCTTGAATGATTCCTGCGATCTCGCCTTCCGCTCTCGCAGATGGAAAACAGACCTCCTCCCAGAAGCAAAAATAATCCCGGTTAATGCGATCGCTTCTCGTTGATGACGACAGTTGATAGTCAACTAATTTTAAATTTCAGTAACAATTGCTATTTGACTACTGGCGACTACTAGTCGAACTTCTGGCTTCCGGAAAGCACATTTGATAATAATGGATAATGCATCGAAAGCAAAGTATATCGCTAGTATAAGTAAAATCGTTGGTAATGACAACACTTTCTGTTCATTTATTTGGAAGACCAAGAACACGTCACAAAAAGCTAAAATAGCATTGAATATTGTTTTGTCAGATGTTCACTTGTGAAGCTCCTCGAAATAAAGTTCTGACTGCCACAATGGCCCGAACTCCTGGGATCGGACTTCAAATCCCGCTCATTCAATTTGTAAGTACTTCCATGTAATCTCGAGTTGGATATGTAATCACACGCACGTAAATTTTACATACACTGTCATCGTATGGTTTCATAAACTTGTGACTCAATTACTCTAACAAATATATACACAGACTGAAATGAGGAAGTTTCATTTAGAGGCAAAAGTGATGTTTGTAAGTAGTCTATTAGTCATGGGGTCTTGAAAGCAACTTTATAAAAATACACAAATGAATGTGAATGAGGAAATTAAATGTTTGTTTCTTTTTTACTACAATGAAGAAATACCAACAACGTTAAGTAATATATTAATTAGCAGTGAAATTTAAAACTCTTGGTGTAATTCTTCTCTTTTTCTTTTCATTCACAAAACTCAATGAAGTTCTAATGACTACATTGAGCCATATGAATGTGATTATTCAGATCAGTTTAACTAGTTTTTAGCCAGTAGTCACGGGCGTTTCTTATGCCAAGATTTTTTTCTATTGGCATTTAGGAAAGGTTTCCGAAACCAAGTATGAAGTTATCTTCCATCGTATTGACACTGAGTCATAGCCTCATACTAATCGTTGTTCGCGATTGTGAGTTGGACGTTCGATAAATAACCATTGCCACGCCCCCCCCCCCTTTTCGATTTTTTTGGGCACACACTTCAAACGTTTCGACGCAGAGCTTTGTCAGTTGTGATTGACAACTGTCGTGTCATCTCGAATTGCTCGTTGCCTGTGCTCTGGCATCTCATTCTAGTATTACAAAGTCGTGGGAAGCATTGACAAGGTTGGAAATAATATCAATGTTCTATGCTATCAAATTATGTTAATCAGTTGCAGTGCTCTCTGGTAAGAATACAACATGTACTTAACGTCTTGCAAGTTCTCCTTACAGACTGCCTTAACATTTAGGGCTTTTTTCATTAAAACTATATTTTTTATAAAACCAACCGATCGCAAACAGAATATAACACGTTTAATTTTTGTATGAAAATAATGCAAAAAAAAAAAACTAAAATCTCTGAACTGGCTAATTTCTTATGTATGCCTACCTTCGAGATAATTCTAAGGTTGAAATTATAAATTTAAAAATCAGATTTCAGTTTCATATATTTGGATTGCTATCGCAAGAATTCGTTCCTTTTGGATGCGTAATAATTTGTCCAATTCTATAATAATATACGATTATTGGACACTTCACAACTAAATGTGTAGTGTAAATTTTAAGAAAAAAAATATTCTTGATGACTGTGACTTGTCTCATCCTTTGCGATTGACACACATGCGGTCTCCATATGCATGGGAGGCTCAGAATAGTAATGAGGCAATTCATAATTTTTAACACTAAAGACATGACGTACGGAGCAAATTGCTTGTTTTGAAGGGAAGTTGTTTTGAAACCTGTCGACACGCTGTCAATAGAACAAAATGCCTACCCAATCACTGCAGGTGAGCGATGGCCAAAGCACTGACGACATCCTTGAACCACATACGAAGAAGTTTTGAAGAAGGGATTCCACTCCGAATCGGGGATTGCTGACGCTGGTTCCGGAACACGAGTTACCACTAGCATAGCGGCGTTGACGGAAAAAGGAACCCGAAGGAATCGCAGATGATTTGCGTTGTTTACTGAAGATAATAGAGCTAATAAGATAAATACGTGTAAACAAAATACGATGTTCATTTGGCGAATTTTTGCGCTTGAACAGTTACTTGGTGCTTGGATATTCTGAGCGTTGCATTCGCCAGTTGCCTTGTGAAGTGATTGTTCCGCAAAGAAGCGAAGGCGAGGGCGTACTCACCGGGTGGGCGGGCGCGGCGTCGCTGCTACTGCTGCTGCTGCGGTCGGCGGCGCGCGCGTCGCTGGGGGAGCTCATGTCGCGTGCGTGGGCGGCGCCCGGCCGATGCGCGCGCGACGGGGGGCCGTGCACGTCTGCGGAGGCCGCGCCCGCGACCGCTGGCGGCGGCGGCGGCGACGCAGGGCGCGACGCCTGATAACGCGGCCAGGGGTGTCCCGCGCGGCGCGCGCCCAACAGCTGGCGGAAGGGCCGCCCAGGACTGTCCCGCCCGCCGAAGGCCGGCCGGAGGTCGCTCGCGCTCGCCGCCGCCCGGCCCCGGTCGAGTGCGAAAGGGCGAACGGCCACTGATAAGCACTCGGAACCGTTTACTTTGGAGCGCACTTGCGCCGGGGCGAGGCCCGCAGCGCAGGGCGACGGTTTCATCTCGTTTGCCCCTCTCGCGGCGGCTTAATCGCTTATGCTGTTTATTCACCGGCTTCGTCCAGCAAACATCAGTGCACGCTCCATGACGTCGCCCCAAGCGAGCGAGCAACTCGGTGAGAAACTGCAAGAGGAAACGCGCTCGTGGAAGATTTCCTTGTCGTTCTTCTACTGTATTTTACCGCTCCTTTCATCATACCGTTTGCTCCAGTTTCATCTTCATTTCAATCTTCACTCCGCATCCTACTTTGACTCCATCATTAGTCTTCATCTCAGTTGCAGTTTTGTGGTGAGCCCGCAAGACATGGCGAGTTAACGGGTTGCGTGTTACGGCGATCGGAGAGACTTCTATTTGAAGGTGAATGCTCAGTTGAGGATTTGTTCCGTTCTATTAAATACTTTGAGGCGAGAGATCGCGTTAGTTCAAAGTAGCAGAGAAATGTAAATGAAGTTGACAATCATTAAGTTATGAGAAGTGCATGTGCAATGGAGAGCAATGCTTATTACCTGGACAAATTCTGATGTCATTGTAGAGATTCAGATTACATTTATTAAACATCAGATAAAAATAATAATTTGTGCAGAATAGTCTGAGAACGGCGAAGGGAAATTGAAAATGCTGTTCTAATATCTATATACTTAGTCATCCAATTACCAAAAAATGATTGCTCCCATATAATACAAACTATTTTGTAAATAAAAACTTGCCACAGATTTGATACAATTGTCCTGTCGTCGAAATAATCAACATCCCACTCCTCTAGCCCACTATCGAGTGAAATGAGGGCTTAAGGAAATGAGCGCAGATAATGCGCTCGTGATACAAAAAGGTGCGCACGCCTCAGCAGTGCTGCAGGAAGCACTCGGGGACCGCACGACGCACCTGGGTCACGAGAGAGAAGGAAACTTAAAAGAAGGCAGTTCCATTATTCTCTTAATTGCGACACTCAACTATTCATTTGGAGACATTATTTTAAACATTAGAGCTAACTGTGTATTTGTTGATTCTTGTTTGTAAGGAATTGGCTCAACTCGCCATTGTCAACTACCATCTTAGAGACGAATTACGAAGTGTTGGCTTTTCAAGTTGTACAAATTTAAAATTAGTTTTTATTCAATCTATGTTTTGGTTATTCTAGGTTTAAAAAAACATTATTCGTTTTATGCCAACAAATAAAAGATTTCTAGGTGATTTTCCTGAAATACTGACACTCCAGTGTTTCGTCGTAGTAAATGCAAACTATTCGTGAATACTTAAACTGGCAACCCAACAATGCGATCTTTAGTTTTTCAGGAGTAAACACTCTGCCGTGTTCTGTTTAAATCGATTAGAATCCAAAGGAGGAGGAAAAAGGAACTTGAATCTCGTACAGATTTACAAATTCAGTTTCTGAGTACTATATTCCAAGGTTCTGATAATTATCGTAGGTGTTTTTAGGTTCTTTTGAACAAAGTACGTCTTTCAGGCCAAGTAGAATTGACGTATGTTACATTTGTTGGTAAATAAAACTACAAACAACATTGATATGTTGAGCGTATGGGCAAAGCGATATAGAAGGTTCAAACCTTAAAATATGGGTTTTACTAATGGCTGACGTCGGATATCTTAATTTCTTATCTCCCAAATATTATTTCCAGTAACTACATCGAACAAGTAAAATAATACTTTGCGTAGAAATCGTTGTGTTAATGATGACATGACAGATTTTGCTTAGCCCAATCGAAAATTCGCCCATGATATTACATAAGAGAGTAGCCTTTAAAATCCTGCTCACTCCCCATCGCTCCGCGGCTGGCCTCCGATGGCGTGGACGGCGGGGTGGGGGGTGGGGGGGGGGCAGCCCTGGGCCGATAGTGGCGCGGCGCTGGCGGAAGCCCGCGGCGATTAGCGCCAGCCGCGCGCCGCCATCTTCCGCCCGCGACTCGCCTCGCAGCGCGACACCAGCCACGGAAGGCCCTCCATTCTTGGCACTTTTTCACTTGGGAATTCCAATTCTCACACTTCCGTATTTGACACTTAAGTTTGTACCCATTTGTATTCTTGTTTTTTATTATTATATTATATGATTTTCGTTTTGTTATATATAATATGTTATATAAATATTTTGTTATACACACACACACATACATAATACATACATACATACACACATATGGCTTAAGTCCTGGAAATTGGAATCAATTTTTCCGTAAATTTTGTAAATGTAATTGAGGCCTTACAACAATTAAAATATCCGTTTCGAACTCGCAGGGCCTCGATTTTCCTTAAATAGATCAGGGAATTTAAATTTTCGAGGAAATTGTCTCAACTGTCTAGGTCCTGGCATAGAACACAGACCGACAGACGGGCAGACAGACAGAGGAATAGGAGCAGTGGCTCAGGGTGTCAACTGATGACACTGCAGGGTTTCTGTCCGGGAAGTCCTAGGCTCGAGTCCCGTTGGCGGCAGGTTTGTCCACTCTAGCCAGATAGGTAGGTCGAATTTAGTCGCTGACGGGAGGAGAATTATAATGGTCGGCTGCTCTGATCGGTAGTTTTCCGTGGTTTATCGATCAACATTACGCAAATGCCGGAGCAGTACCCTAAAAAAACGGACCACGGACCGCGTGCGTTCTTTCATTCCTCCTCCTTGGCCTATCCTCACCCCTTACTTACACTTACACTCACATACACTACACTTCCTATGGTGGTAGATACCTGGTTGGGGAAAACTCCGTTAGGCGACACGGATAGGTCGGCGCCGAATCTCATCATCCAGCGGGGGAGGATCACGCCCACCTCACGAGGAAAATAGCATGCACTACGCTAACGAGAATAATGACTTTTTGCCCTTGACACGCCCAGAATCACTAATTAATCAAACGCATGGACGGATAGATGGACTAGACGTTTTTCCGCGAAGCAATTTTTTTGGAATCAAGCAGCGACAAGGACCGACTCTGACTACCTAAAGTATTAGAAGAAATAAATTATTAAAAAAATGGTTTAAAAAATTAAAAACTGTCTTATTTTGCGCAAAATTACACGAAAACTACTCATATTTTCGAAATATTAAACGTGGCCTTATTTCAAGATGTCTTCAAGGAGCAGATTTCATTGGGGAAAAACTTGTATCTTCAATATTTGTATTGGTATAGTTGTTGTATGAAGACGCCGAAAAATTGAAATTTTGCAATTTTTGAAAAATCAAGGATTTTAACGAACATGAGACCTGCGCCATTCTCTTAAGATTTCTTTACGCTATCCGAGGACAAATTTTAATCAACACAGTTCGAACCATTTTTGAGAAAATTTTGTAAATGTTTTTGAGGCTTCATGTAAATTACCGTAAGAAAATCAAACCCTAAAAATATCCGCTTGAAACTCCCAAAACATCGAGTTTGTTCCGATCGGTCGGGAAATAACGAGTTTGGAGAACGTTGAACTCTACTCGTCTCTTGTTCCAGCCAGACAGACATGGCACCGTCGCGTCGCTCCTTTTCCATTGGGACCTCCATTCCGCTCCTGAACCAGTTGCCGCTCAACACGGCGGTTACGGCTCACCTTATCAGACGGCCACTTACAACATGCTTGCAACTTCCGCATCTCGCGACACAATATGATTCCTAAGAACCAGCATTGTGAATAATTCAGTCATTCGCTTCAAGTTGTATGGAGATCTTTTGAGACATATTCTTTGCAAGGTATCTCTTAAAGTGAGCTGAGGGACGGAATGGCAAATTCCTGTCATGAGCGTTTATGACAAGGGATGCCACACAAGTTAAGAACCGATGACTTCGTTAATGCTCATAATAGTTATTTTCTTCTTCTTCTTCTTATCATTATTATTGTTATTATTACTTTCTCACTATGGAGAAGAGAGAGTGTTATGTAATGCAGAGCGAAAAAAATGGAAAATTTTCGACAGAAAAACTCTTGTTACGGGGCCCCGGTAACGAGAAAGTGGATTAATCGAGTTGATAAATTTAGAAAATAAATTCTCTAACATATGGTGTAGTGAGAATCCGTGTTTAGTGTTGAATAGTGTAAATGGCGTCTTCCTACAATTATAAATAAGAAGATAAAGATTTTTCCCTCAATGAAATTTGTTTCTTAAAGATAGATTTTGAAATAAGGTGTACGAAATACCGATTTTAATATACCGTGTACAATTTTTCGAAACTTTGAGTACTTCTCGCATAATTTTGCTTCAAAATACGGGCGAGAAAGTACGTGCTGTTTTGGTATTAATATTATCTTTTGTAATCCAATTTTGGCCTCCTACAGCTTCAAGGAAGCTCTAAACACGACCGGAGCTTGGTTGGTTGCGGTTGTGCATACATGCACATTGTAGTGATCTACATTACAATGTTTCATCCAACCTTTCGTTTAACTGCTTTAGACACTTAAAATATGGTAGCATTCACAAACTATTTAACTAAGTAGCTGATAATTAACAAGTTTACTTTCACATTCGTATAGTGTATAGAAATTTACACAATGCTGCAGGAAATCGATTTTGCGATTATGACGGAAATGTCCATTTTGTGAAAAAAAATGCGTTCAAATAAACAGAGAAATTAATAATACAGATTTTGGATGTCCCTGAAACCAAAAAAATGTTTTTTTAAATGTCGTTCTGTGAACCAATACTAGCGCCTAAACCGATCAGAGGAAAATACATATTCCCCTACCGATCTGGCCCGACTCAAGGTCCCCAGAATTTCTTTTTTGGGGGGAAGGTGACTTAACATAAAGCCGCCATGAAAAGCATACTTATGAAAATGGTGCAGATCCGACTTCCATTAAAACCTCTGAAATTTCATAAATTTTAAATATATCAAAGGCTGAATGATATTTAGTAGGACAATTTCGCGAACAAATACGTTAATAAAATTAACTAAAACTATTAAATAAACAAATAAGACGAGAAAAATATATTTTAATTTTATCTGAACAAACTTTTAATTACGAAACATCTCTGGTGTCTGTGCCTGGCGGGTCACGTTCAGAGTCAAAGAGATCTCGTCATCGGTGAAACGTCAGTGCCTAATGAGTTGCCTGTGTCACGTGTAACTGTTAAGGGAAATATCCGACGACAGATTCTGAGGAAAGAAGTGACCATATTCGAGCCCCCTAAATGCTATAACATATGTTTAGAACATATAACTGTTTAAAGAATAATCTGAGACATTCTGGTCCACCAAAAATTGTAAGACTACAAAAATACGGATGGCCATTCTTGTTCACTAACAGACTGATATACTTTAAAAACTATCAGACCGATGGGAGCACTTCCAAACATTACTGCTAACGTTTATGGTGCACAATGTACCATATGCCGATGGTACACATGGAAATACTGGTGTACGGCAGTACAATTTAGGCGATTCTAAATTTGGCAATTTTCACCTATATGAGTGAAATATCAGTGAAAGCCATTCTTTTATAACATCTTCCCCAGATGATCATCAACAGTGCGATTTTGTTTGCACAATACTTGCAGCCTAGGTTTGAATATAAATTTATAAATGTTAAAAACTAGACCATTATAAAAAATTAATTAAACATTTACTTTTTAATGCCCAAAATAATCATTTTTATGACCTCGCTATCTAGAATTACGTTGAGATAATTTTCTATTATTTGATTACTTCTTACTAGTTTTACGGTAAGATTTAAAGACGAAACAACTGATGGAACGGTGAAGTGAATTTCTACTTCTTATGTGACATGTAATATGCATATAAGCATTAAGTATTTAATATAATAAAATAACCGGTTTACTTTTTAAAAAATTTTGTAGGATGAATGTTCAATAATTGAATTTTTGTTTATGATAAATATTTGAGCTATCTCTTGTAGCTTTTTTGTCTTGAAGATTCTGCTGAAGTATCAACACGCCGTTAGAAACACAGCTTCCTCGACGTTTAGCCAATGTCCATTTAGAATTTGTGTACTGCGTTTAAAATCAAACAAGAGGACTTGTATTTCCACATTCTTAGGGAACTTAACATTTTCTTTATTTGTTGGTCCAAATGTCGACCATAGAATCTGATGATAGCTGGTTAAGTAAACGTCAGGCTGGTTTCACAAGTTTTAAGAAAGGGTTCCGTTTGAGAGGAGCGTCAGTTGGCTCGAACGGTATGGTTTAAGGCATGACTTCATGAGGAGAATCGATGTGCATATACTAGTTTCCAAGGTCTAATTTCAAAATATATTTCATATTCAAAATAGTTATATTTCTATCTTCTCTTTCCTGCTTGTTTTGGCAACTCAATTTCTATAAAAATCTTTTTCACTATATTCTCTCCTCTTACTTTATACATTTTTGTTTCTTGAGTTATATTTCAAAAGTTTGGTCGAAAAACATGATAACTTTAACGGAAACGCGTTCGAGATATAAATAAGTGAATATTGGATTGAGTTGAATAAGGAATTTAAGTAAGTTACACCATGAATTTGGCAACAGCTAGGAGCCCGTGTGCTATAAATGGAAGTATAGAACATCGACCGATCTCAAGAGCGAAAAGTTAAAAACATGAAAATTATAGCTTTGAGGTGTATCATCTTTTACACATGACTCCTTTAAGTTGCAGACGAAATGTGCTGGTGAAATCGGAAGAATAAGTAAATTTACGGAAACTGAAATAAATGAATCATCTTCCTTGTTTCGTAAAAGAGATGGCATATTTTTTAGCAAGAATCGAACACTTTTACCTGAATATTAAATATTACATTTTACGTTGCTATAAGTGCAAGTACCTGGGTTTAAATTCTCGAATCTTTGGAATTTGTATAGTTCAACAGATTCATTGTTTGTAATGCATGTATAATGTTTTCGTCAACATGCATCTGTAGTTAAAATGCCAAGGGAATTTGAACGGATTCGTCTCCATGATATGTTAGAGACAACCATTTGGAAGGTACATGTAGCAATTTAAATCTATTATGTGACATAAGACTTTTCTGTATCGTTTTTGAGGGAACAATAATGTTGCTGAACTAGTAGATTTCGTCGAGTGCCTTTTTAATGCTGGCTGAGGAAAGGCCCGAGTTATCTTTAAGAGTACCATTTGACAGTAGCCGCGTTGTGTCGTGGTCGTTTGAGGCGCGTCTGTCACCACTTGCAGAGGGGCACTAGAGGTCGAGTCGAGAGGGTATGGGCTTGGTTGATCCACCGAGGGCGTCATTAACGAGCACTTGAGGTCGGAGGCTGGACGCGTCGCGACTTCTGGGAAAGCGCCTGCGGGGGCGGCCACAGGCCTTGAGCCGCGCCGCTCCTCGCGTTCCCGCCAGAACTGCCCTTCTCGGCTCGGTTTGCCTTCCCGTGACCCTGCTCCCGCCTCCGTCCTCGTCCCGGCGTGTGACCAGCGCGAACATCTTCCCCTGCACGGGCCTGGGTTCGATTCCCGGCCTCTGCTCGTCTTGACAGGGCAAAGGTGGAATGATAAGCAGAGGCAACGGAGACCAGCTGCCCGTCACCAATTCCTCTTGGATCGATGGGGATTAGGGAGGGGAGCGAGGGGGCTGTGCCCTCCGCCCGCGCAATGGCCGCGCCGCTGTGCCCTTGAGCGCTATCTGCATCGCAGATAGGAGCGCCAATTGTCCACTTATCGCGCCCGCGACACGCATTCTTCCACGACAAGCGCACTCCGAACTCAGCGGGCGCGGAGCTCTTTTATCTGCGCCTCGACCAGACGTTGGCCTCGGCGCTCTGCCACAGCCGCCAGGGGCGCTGCTGGCAACCGATTCACACGTAGTGCTTCCACGGCGACAATATTTTACGCCCTCCGCAAGGAATTCAATTCCTTTCATTCGCGCCCTGAAATGGTGCACCTCCCCCGTTTCACCATTCTCTTCAGTTGCTTATTCGAAACCTCAAATGATACATTGATTGCAACACTGGGGTGCGCAGCACAAAACAAGAGAGGCAGGGGCTCAACTACATACCTGGTGCCTTTTCCAATTTTCTGTCAATTTTTGAAATATATTTTTGGGATAGGATCCGATTTGGCCGCATTGTTTCGGGGTGCTTTCCACATTTTTAGCTCTTTTTTTGACCAAAATAGGATAATTTTTCGCAGTTTTAGGACATTTTATGAGTAAGAGTTTAAATTGGTAAGGATAGATCGAAAGTTTCTTCACTTTCTTGAGTGAATTATTCCGTTGCACTGCCTGTACACTTTGTTCAATTTCCAGTGTTTTCATAGTTTTTTAAGAAGTTTAAGAATTGTTTATATATACATATTTGGTTACATTTTTTATTTACATTTAACATGATTTCACAAATTTATTAAATGACTTGTCAAAACGCGCTTTAAGCGCGTAACAAGTTCATTATTTTATGGGAAACTGAAATTAACTCATTGACTCTACATTCATTCGCAAATAAGAAATGAGCAGATTCAAGTCCAACTAACAATATTTAAAAAGAAAAATGTAAATAATCGAAAATACAATGCACATTCAAAATGTGAAATTATTTTGAAATTTCGGAAAAGTACCTGCCGAGGGTAAGTTATTGTCAGTATTATATTTTTACTTGAACACGGTGTGCAATTTATTGTTTCATTTGGAGAGAGTATGGCAGTTCGAGCATCTTAATTGTAATTATTATTTTGACTGTGACATAAACTTATTTTTAATTAAAATAAAAAACACAAATGTACTGAAAAGAAAAAAATTTAATCGTAATATTTTTTATGACAATGTGGCAAATAAATTAATAATTAATTAATACAGCAAATGTACACATTTAAAATTTTATCTCCTGTGCACCCTGAACAAACAACATTTATCTTAGTGGTATACGAGCGAAGAAATGGAAGGTTTTGTTTCATTGTTTAGTATTGAGTTGTGTGATGTGAAACTAATTTAATTTACAACAATTTAAATTATCATAGAAAGGTTACATTAGGAAAAGTTAGCCTTTGTTAGTGTTTCCGAAATGGACAACAGTGGCACAGCACTCACAGCACAACATCACAAACATTGGTAACTTTAAGAAATGACTCTTCAGGCTTTACTTGATCTGGTAATGAGGGTCGCCGTATGATGTGGCTTGTGGCGTCATGCGTTCTCTCTGCTCGTTCCAGCCTCGCTCACCAGGACACATAAGGATGCCGCACGCGCACTCTGCCGGCGAATGCGGGAACCTCCGCGCTGACACTTTTCCTGGTGGTAATAGTCGGAACGTTAAAAATGTAGCGCGCCTGCTTTGAATCAACTAAACGCGCTTCCTTATATCAGCCGCAATTTACGAACGAAGAAAGGAGTCTGTAACACTTATTTCATAGGAAAAACCGAGTCTTTCCTATCGCAAATTCTCTATTTATTATAAAAAGACAGTTTTACAAAATATAATCGCGACTGAGAAGGTGGAAAATTCTGAGGGAAATAATAATTTGTGTTCTTTAATTCTTAAAATGATCAAGTAATTACGAGGTAAACATGTGTATTTGAAAGCTACTAAATTATCTGCAATTATCATCCACATTAACTCCGTTTTACGTAGAGTTCTGCCATTACATCACGCATAACAAATCCATGTTCTCTAGTGCGTCAGGGTTTTTGAAAGTTAATGTAGGCCTTTGGGGAAGTACCGAATTAAGTAACTGACTGTGGCGTCAATGACGCTTGAGAGTGATTTAAAAACATTTTCATGTGTTGACAATTTCTAGTATGCATGCTCTAAATAAAAATAGAATTTAAACATACATCCTCCAGAGTAGTACGTGAAAATTATCTTTATAAGTATTAAAACCAAATAATGAAAAAGTTACCAAAATATATAATTTCAGCTTTTTTGCCGCATGTTCTTTCAGCCAACGGCCACTACCCACTCCAGAATACAGTGTTCGAGGTCCTCATTCGAATGCTCCTAGAAGAGATGTTATGAAGAGTACATTATTATCAGGCAGCCTATTAAAGAATATCTGGACATTTTCACGCTCTAATTCGATAACACACCGTGGGCCTCCTCACATCTTCCCATTTTGTTCTCATCACAGCTGCATTGCGAATCCCTGTGGGCGCTCTCTTGCCACGGCGATGGCTATTTCGAACGACAGGTTCGAGGGTTGACCGGCAAAGAAGAGTGCCAGACCGTATTGCTTGTTAAACGTGCATTTTATTCGCATTTCCGGAATGTACTGTTGCTATGAGTAATATCATGAATCATTTTGTTCCCATAAATTGTTAGGCTTGGGCTTGCAAATGAGTCATAGCACTTGATACAGTTATTCTCACGTTCAAAAATACCCAGCATAGAAAACAGTTCAGGAAAGTTAGTACAAAACTCTATAAAATGCATGTCATTATTAAACAAACTAAAGAACTTAACTTTCAATTAACACAGATTTTATTGCAATGCTTGGGTTAGATCACTTATGCTATTATCATTCTAATAGCAAAATTTTCATTTAGCGTTGGAAAATATTGGAAAACGTGTTTTTACTTTTTCGTCTTACTTTGAAAGAAGAAAAGGTGTTGCGCCGGAAAACGGCGATTTTTCAACCGAAAACCCCTTATCGGCGGGCCCTGGTAACGAAGGAGTGGACAAATCTTGTTCCTATGAAATGTAAATTACTTTCTCTAACACTCGCGCAGGCAGAATCCACGGTTTATGGATCCTTCATACTGAAAAGGCGATTGACGGTAAAACGACTCTCTGTGACCAATGCACGCACCTAACCGTTTAGAAGATTTTCTCCAAAATTGGTATTCCACATCGGACTAGCAGAAAACAATGCCAGTCCTTGTGCCTCACTGAGAGGAATCAGTTGAGCTATTGTTCGCCTCAGTAGGTGCCGTACGTAGCAGAGAACATGTTTTACTTGCTCCCCCCAAAAAAAACATGCTTTGGGGGAAATTATTAGAATCTTCTGAATGGATACGCAAACAAGTGATAATCATCAGTTTCCCATCAGGAGATCGTGACGCATTGAACGACATCTGATTTGTCTCCATTTACGGAAGGGAAGTGTTTCACTGTGAGTGACGAACTGACGGACGCGGGCGGTTGCCAGTTACTCGAAGTATATGCAAAGATTCACGGTACTACTAACAAAGCAAGTGAATGAAAAGTCACTGTTGAACCGAGTTTGGTTAAACGTTCGGGCTGAACCGATTGCATAACTTACTTTATCGTGAAATTTGACGTCAGTGAAACGACACACCAATGGCAGGCACAATACGTTAAGCAGTGGTTTTACAATCATAAACGGCATTTCAGTTAATAGATACGTGCCAATTTTTGGATAAAAAACATTTACTAGCGTATTCAGGGCTTCGTAGTCGTCTTGTAACAAAAATATAACGCAGGTTTCTCAGTCATAATTAAAATACGCACTTTCTTCATCGGATCCACTATCCGACAAAACTAGTCTGTATTCATAAGTATTAGTCGTACATTTTATCGTGATTATCTGAACGTAGTTTTTTGGTCATACCTGGGATGAGTGGATTTGACGAATGGGTGATGAGTGGTGATGATGTAGCTATAATCTGAATATGGTGTGATAAGGGTGGAATGAGAGGCAGAAGAAACGGGGGAGCCCCTTGAGAACGTACCGCACACAGCATACGAGCTTCGCCATCCACAAGTTCCTCCTGGATCGACCGGGATGTGAATTGCCGTACCCAGAAACGCAAGATGAACAGTCTGCATACTTTAAGATCAGTCGGCTTGTGATATTGACCACTCAAATATGATTTTCCGACCAACCGTATTCAGTCACTGTCTGAACGAGAATGTAACGCCGGCTGCTCTAATCGGTAGTTTTCCTCAGTTTCTACAATAAATACCAGGCGAATGCCGGAGCAGTGCCCTAACAAACTAGCCATGAACCCGTGTGATCATTCTTTCGTCTTCCTTGACATAACTTCCCCCCTTACGTACACTCGCACCACCACACATATCGGGAGGCCCGTTGGGAGTTTAGAGCGTGTCGTGGCTAGGGCGATGCCACGCTGGGGGGATTTCACCATCCAGCAGGGGCATAACACCGCCACCTTTCAAGATACAAAACACGACACTAACGGGAGTAATGACCATAGAAGTTGACGTGCCCCGAAACAATCAAGCCAGCCAACTGGTTGGCACTGAGGCAGCGTCCATGGGCGGTCGCACTGGGGTTTGAGGCGGGAGAAGCTCGTGATGAGCTACTTGGACGTAATCCTTATCCCTGCAGGATCGAATGGAACCCTTGGGCTCGCTATGCCAGAATCACATCCTTCTGGTGTAGCCACTGTGTTGTAGAGTAAATTGAAGGAAACGCATGCGTTCCCTCCTTTGGTCTTGGCGGATTACTCTAAAAATATGGTAGTGCAACTCACACATTTGCGAGTGACGGCCGGGGACTTTTCGATGGCCTTCTTCTCCGGCAGCGGGCTGCGCTGCATTTGGCCGTGGTTGATGATGATGGCGGCCTGCATGGATGACGCCTCCGCTGGCGACCGGCTGCTCCAACCAGCCGGGCGGGCACTCCGCAGCACAGCACAGCACAGCACGGCAAAGCACGGCACGGCACGGCACGGCACGGTCCGCCTCGCGAGAGGGATTCACAAGCTCACCGCGACACTGTCTGCGGAGACGCGGCCCACTGGCGACTGCCGGCCTCGTCCGGGTCGGGACCAGCGCGTCCGGGATGCGGCCAGGCGCCCCCTCCGCCCCCTTCGCCCCCCTCCGCGGAAAAGGAAGGAAGTGCGAGTGGCGCGGCTCCTTCCTCCAGCCGCTGCTGCGCCGACGAGCTGTCACGCCCCCCCCCCCGCCTCACCCCGCCTCCTCCCGGCCACCACGACTTCTTTCGGCTAAACCTCATATTCTTTTCCCGAATTGGAAGGACAGGCTGAACTGCTGTAGCGAAATTTGCGGAACTGCGCATCCTATTACTTTACACTTATTTTTTTACTTATTGTTAGCTGGACGGATGGGGAAAGAATGCTCTCGGGCGGCGCGATCGGTGTTAGTCTAGTGAAAGGCGAGAGGCGCGCGCGCGCAATGCCACTGATACGAGCAACCGCAGGCAGTCTGGCCCCGATTCTTGTGATTGAGCAGCCAGGGCTTAAAACACACAATGCATTCGTTGTCGCTGTGAAAAACACCCTAATGGCACGGCTACTTCTAGCCGCGAACGATACACACGGGCCATACTGACTTGCAAGGTGTTGTACCGTTATTTTTGCCTTTTTATGGCGACAGAAAATAGGTAATCGGTCACCCTTGTTAGCTGCGTCAAGTACCCTTCAGTGTCACCACCACCTAAATAGTGGAACACACTAGTATTGTCTCCAAAGCCAAAGGCCTCATAGAAACGTTCTTCACACCGTAAAATACTTCTTCAACGTTCTATTACATTACATTCAATGCTTTTCGATTCTACTCCACCTGTTCACAACCTATAGAAAAAGCTACTGTATGTGAAATTAAATTAATTTCTTGATATTCTACGGGATTGAATTACACGGGTGTACCTCTCTGCTCGGTAATAACATTAAATTAGAATGGTTTGTATTGATAAGGGTGTGTTGTATTATCAATTACAAGGGGACATATCAAAGAAGCTAAGCGGGTCTTGAAGAAAAAGATATATGCTTAATATGCAAATGAAGCGGGTTTAACATGCGCGAGTTCTCGCGTGGGTATGCTAGTCAGACCATATTGTAATGAAAACCAGAGAGCGACTGATAACGTATCGTTTTGATGTATTACAGACGGAATTTCTGTTGAAGCAATTGCTCCCGATTTCACTACACTTATTTCTGAAGGAAACCAGAAGTTCGACTCGAAAATCTTGAGTGATTTCCTCTCCTAGTACCTTCATTGGGTGTTTAATTAGACTTATGGCTGGGATTATTATTGAGTTCCAATTATCCAGTCAAAATATCTAATTTGTTGACTTGCTTGACTGAGCTGACGTCAGTTTCTTTCGCGAATTTCTGACAGACGTAAATACCAAACCCGGTTCGTTGTCCTTTAGACTTTGTAACGGTTCAGTTGCTTTTACCCTGTGCGTTGGAAAAATAACAAACAATGTGGCAGGACACGGTTGAAAATATTTCCTTCCTTCCTTTCCTCCTTACTGACGACAGTTGTTTGACGTAAATAGATAAGGACCATTACGATTAGTTAAGAATAACGGTGACCATTTCCTAAAACATCAAAAGTAATTGAGGTAACTGAAGGTGGGCATGCCAGTTGAGTATCTAGTGATATCCTTTTCTTAAATATTTTCCTCAAAATATTTATATTATTTTAAAAAATTAGTAATACAACATTCAATGTTTATAAAGATTAAATGTTAATTTTATATCATGAGTTTTAAAACACTGCTGAACAAAATGCACCACCATCAATGCAACAATATATATGTCATGTCCGTTTGTCAGGATCTTCTACAGTCAGTAACAGTTGTCAGAAAGGCGTCTGAATTGCGCCGGGGGTACTTACAATAAAGGAAGCGTTAGTAGGAGATACTCGTAGATCGTACAGCAACCAGTAACGAGAATGCAGTATTTGAAGTTTTCTTGCACGTCTGTCCGTGCACAATGCCACACACACGATGTCGTGAGCGAACCAATATCACTGTCACACGTGAATGTGGTCATCAAGCAGGAATACCTGTAGACGGTTGGTCTGAGCGTCTAATAGCTAAATAGAAATATTCTGCAAATAGTCACGAAGGAGAAGGAAATGAAAAAAAAATATACAAAAACGATCACAAAATGCGGAAAACCTCCTAAACAGTTGCAGTAATTAAAGGGGATAAATTGTTCATTTTTGTTGTGTTTCTTCACTTTACCCATTCCATTTGAGCTCCTTTCACCTGCCAATATGTGTCGATTTGACTGAATTTTGTCCCCTGCTGGTTCACCTGTGTTAGTTTTGAGTAGTCGATCTGTCTCCTTCATACAGGAGAATAGTCCCTTCACTCTAGCGTTATGGCCCCAGAGCTCTTCGTGGGGGGCGGGGAGTGGGGCTCCGGACCTCTTCGCTTAAATTATATAATAAAACTACTCCCTCTTAGTAATTAAATTATATTGTTCATGTCTTTACGAGTTTGTTAAATTAATAAATTAAAATAACTAAATCAGTACATAAGCAACAGGTATTTAATTTCTGGTTCTTTAGCAAATATTGATTTCCTTGCATCGGTATTTAATTAAATGACAACACCTATGACATTGCTATATCAAGTATAAGTCAAGTATCTTCATAACGTAGTAATGTATTAAATTGTACTGTAATAATCCTTACAATACCTCAAATAATTTCAAAATGTATGATTCTGATGTCAAATGTATTCTGAATTTCAGTTCTCGAGTGAATAGCAAATTTTTTATCCACAACCAAAGACGATGTAATAACTTAAATTATTCAAGTCTTGTGATAAATTGCATCATATTTTGATAAAGAACCATATCATAAAAATATCAGTAATTTTTAACTTCCTAAAAAATTGAAACCTATAAAAACACACATTCGTCGGTGGGCCTCTGAGCACCATCCTGTTTGGTAATTGGAGGGTTACTGATAGATATGGATTCGCTTCGTAATTAGTCATAGACAGCATCGCAATTAGGCACAGGCATGCTGCACATCGCGGAGGCCAGCTTCTGACCACACGTGGCACTGGTTGAGGATAAACGCGCCCGGAGAGTTGTAACGGACTTTGCGCAACCTCCTCCCGGATTGACGTCAATAGTTAACATAACGATTTGTGGTGCCCCAGAGGGCTCTCCCCACTGAGTGCGGAGGGGTGGAGACAATCCAGACTTCCTCTGCGTCGGCTGCCGTTGCATTCTACGTGCAAAGTGATTTTTATAGTATGTGTATGACGATCCTTCCTAGCCTTTTTGACTACGCCTGCGGCGAAGATGGGTGGGCTGTGATGGTAAGATAACGGTGGAATGAGGGGCAGGAGGAACGGAAGATGCCCGAGAAACTATCCCTCGAACTCGCTTTGTCCACCGCTAATTCAACATGGGTAGTCCAGGTATTGTGCCCCGAATACAGAGGTGGAAGGTGAGCGATCTGTCCACCCTATCGTAGGTCCCCCCTCCCACAACGAGAGAGGAATTGCGTCGCCTGTCTTCGCCGGTGAATCACGTTCCACGTTGGGCGCTGACAGCGGTCGCATCCGCGTCTGGCGCCGCAAAGGTGAGCGACTACATCCGGCGGATCTTCAGTGCACACCACACAACGGCCACGCCAGGGGTTATGGTTTCATCAGCTATCACTAACGAACGATTCGCACTTGCAGGACTTCCTGACAGACGAACGTCATGTCTTTGGGGGTCGTAGATCTACCCGTAAGTACTCTGCGAGTTCATTCTGAATTGTGAATCCGGGTGTTCTTAGCTCAGAGCCAGCGTGACTGCAGCGACTACTCGAGATTCAAGCCCCGATGGCGGCACATTCTTCACTCTAGCTATGCAGCTAGATCGGATTCAGTCGATGCAGGGAGGCTGTTATCGGTAGTTTTCCGTGGTTTCTATCCACAATACAACGCGAATGCCGGAGGAATTCTATAACAAACGAGCCGCATCCCGATCTTCCCGATGTCGTCGCCGGATCTCGGCCATCCAGCGGAGGAAGATCACCGCCACCTCTCGATAAAAAAAACATACACTACACGTACAGGACTAATGACCTCAATAGCCGACGTGCCCGTAATCACTAACCACCAACCAACCTTATTTCTGTGATTCAATCTTATGATTGTTCTGATACTTTCGAATGACTACCTGATTCATTGGAAAAGAGCACACATTAGAAGAAAATGTATGTGTGTCTGAGCTGGCATCCGGGAAGGAAGTAACCGATGCACGAAGCCACCACGTGTTTGTTACTGCACTCAAAAGAGTGCATGCAACTCCTGGATTGTATCCTGGAGAATATCTACCGCGACCCGTTATTTATTCCGTGGTCGCCCGGGGCGACTCTGCAATGGTCGTGCGACAGTGGCAGGTACTCGCTGTTTCGAAGCAGGACAAAGTGATGGTAATGTGACTGCACTAAAATTTCGGAACAGAATAGTTTTGCTCTAATGCCACTGAAAATGCTTTGAGAAAGAGGATGGAAAGAGCTATTGGAATTTAGTTTGAAATGTAAACGTACTCTCTCTCTCTCTCTCTCTCTCTCTCTCTCTCTCTCTCTCTCTCTCTCTCTCTCTCTCTCTCTCTCACACACACACACACACACACACACACACACAATCACTGTATATGTGATATATAGTGGTATGAGATTACAGTGGTTTTCCTTATGGTGTAATTACTATTAAAACCTTTATTTAAATATTATAATCAATTAATGGGATATTCTTTGAGAATAAGATGACTTATTGTAAAAAGTATTGTATGTTGGAGAAATTGAGTAGCAGAGAACGGAAAAATTACAAGGATTACCCTTGTTTAGATGTAAGAGTACTGACCATTTTGTGTCTAGTTTATTAACTCTGAAACTAGCGAGGAAGGATCCTATTACGAACAATATTTATCCAATTAGTATACGGTTTTGTTTGAGAAATTCAAGAGAATATAATATTTTTTATTTTGTGTGTACACAAGTTTTTACATGCACGGTATTTTTAAACTGTGCATATTTGCGTAAATTTTATATTCTGTGTGGGTTATCTGTGTATTGTTTCTTGTAGTGCGAGTTTGGATTAAAACTGTGTGTCTGGGTATCTTTGTTCGTGCCTTGCGACTTTCATGCAATTATATTTCCCTGAGATTATCATTTTTCAATGGTCATTTCAGTTGCGGTCAGGCTATAAAGTTAGGCTACAAACAACTAAGGAATGCTTGCACTCTCCATTTGTAATAAATAATGAATAAGCTTCATTTCTAATTGACCATTTACATATTTTACTCGTCAAATTGCGCTATTTGCACAAATACGAGAAACTCCTATGCAAACTCGGGTTGAAGTTTATTTCCTACATCCCTCTCACGAAAACACTAGCTCTAATTTCACGGTCAGAAGTAGCCTGGACAAACTGGAATGAGCGGTTTATCGTTCTGTCCTTTTCGTTAAAATCTAGTTCATCACTCACGCTCCGATCGACCACGGTTTCTCCCTCGGTGGTCGAGATGGCGCCGCCGTTCACAGTTCACGTTGGCAGCCACTCGGGGCATTCAAATCCCCAGGTCTCTCGCCCTACGTCCACGGCACGTGGTAATGTGTCACCATAGTATAGTAATGTTATTTTTAAATAACAAACTTGTTAGGAGGGGCCGCATACATGACTGTGGACTGCGGATGGATAACCCGTGAAGTCAGCCACATTCTAACTTACCTTATTGTTTATAGCGAGTTCGAAGGACCAGTCGTACCTTTGAAAGTGGGTGGACGCGCCTTCCCTGTAATTACAGGAGAATTGTTGTCATTTTGGCGAAATCAGTAGGGTAGATTTGAATATTTGCAAAAATTGACATACAATTGAAAATTAAGTAAACATTACGAAGAATTGAAGTAACTGAATGTTCCCGTTGGAAACGTCGTCAAATGACGTATGAAAATACCGTCGGCAAATTAATGTAATAACTATCACTAAAATTTCTGTTAATAGAAAAGGAGAAAAAGTTGACATTGCACACGAGCATTACAGTTTGTGAAGCTGAAATGAATGAATGAATGATATACATAATGAAATACAGTGAACTTGATTGTGGAGATTGTACGCGTGCACTAGTCACTGCCCGCAGATCAGGCGAGGCGGGCGAGTTCGCGACCCCACACGCCTGCGTGAGCAGACGCGGAGCGAGGCGGTCGGCTTCTGACGTGCTACGACCCGAATTTAACTTGTGTATGTGGTGACATCGCGCCAAGCCAGTTCACACCCGTTTTCGTACTGACAATACGTGGCAATTAATTCCAAATTGTGGCAATTAATTAACAATTAAATAGCAATAAATCATGTGACTTGTTTCATTCATGTGTGCTGACATGGCTGTTCCAGCTTGACGTACCTCTTTGCGTGTACGCAACTCACAAAACTACTTACAGAGTGGAGCAGATGCTCGCCCCTCACTATCGAGTTTTTCGCGGAGATCGTATGTCGCTCAGTTGAAATTAAAAAGTAGTTTTTAAGAAATAATAACAGGTGGTACGAGGACATACCCTCTCATGCTCTCAGAATTTTTAAATAAACATTCTGGAATCGAAGTCGCTTAGAAGTACAGGATTCGAGCCTCCCTTATTTCGAGAGAAGGGATATCAGATCAAACATGATTTCCCTTTCTGGGAGATATGCTTTCGCTGCCATAGGAGATATATCACCGCTCTTGTGAGAGACATGTTTTTGCTGCCTTAGGATTCTTTACCGCTCTCATGATAGATAAGTCTTCGCTCTCTCGAGATACATATTTTCGCTCTCAGAGCGGAAACAATACCGCCCTCATGAAAGATACGTTTCCGCTCTCAGAGGAGATAAGTTTCCGTTGTGAGATTTCGCCTTCCTAGGCAGCAGATAGAGTACGTTTCTCAGATGAGAAAGATTGGCCTTCGAGGGTATGCAACCGCTAAAACAGCTTTTAGAGTGGAGCAGATGATCCCACCTCGCTATCATGTTTTTCGCGGAGCGGAATAGTGACAGATGGACTGTGCGCGACCGCCCGCGAACCATCATACTGCAAGTAACGCCGCCCTGCTCGTGGTCGGGCGGAGGCCACGACGCGAGACAAACGCCGCGAGCTTGCGCATTGTCGATTACCCGACCTGGGGTGTCCTCGATGACATCTGCCGTCGCCAGCAGCCCGCCGGTGCACGCCACCGCCAACCGGCCGCGGTGACCTGGATATCGCCTGACTCCCAACTGCTCGTGAGGCGAGACAGCTTTGCTGCGAGTACAGTGAGGAACATCATATGTGATTGTCATCGTTACTTGGGTTCCAGTTAGCCGATCTCCCATGCTGAGAAACACCGGCAAAACTCTAGAAAGGAAGATGGTCTTTAGATACTGACACCCCGGCGGCACGTCACTGACCGCGGATCATTCTAGATGTTGTTATTAAGGTGGTTAATTTGCGAAGTTTAACATATTGTATGCCCTGTAAATATTGATTATATCATTTTAATGCTCGTTATTAGGGGACGGATTTTGATGACCTAAAACATCGCCAAAAATGATCAATAAAATGCTTTAAATATGCCCTAAAACCAAAGGAAAATGACGTAAAATGTCGTATCAAAACCAGTTCAGATGAACAATTCAGGCTGCTGGATACGTTACTGATGTATTCGAAGCTTCTTCCATTCGTTCATGTGAACGCATCTTGCAAACTTTTTGTTTGAACTGTTGTTTACTAGGAAATCTCTGTCTTTAGTTACCGCGAAATCGGCCGAACCGGCAATAGCGCGGATATATACGCCACAAGAATTACATACATCGTCTGTCAAAACAATTTCTGAGCGAAAAAATCGAATAGGCTACTGAGTAATTCTCTGAAGAACATTTGTTGCATCTCGTAAATATTATTTGAAGCAAGTATCATTAAAAATGACACTAAAATCGATTAAATCAGAAAAATGCATTAAAAATGACGGAAAAGGTAAAAAATGAATTATTAGTCGAAATTGACAAAAAATGCAAAATAATGACCTATTAAAATTGGTCATTTCCTTTTGTCATAACATAAAATGAATTTCTATTCTAAACGCCATTGTTATAAAGTGAAAAGAAAAAAAGACATTCATTAAAATCCGCCCGATACTCATTATATCATCTATAATCGTCATTTTCATTCTAATTCATTCTAAATTTATTATTGTAAAATGTCAAGTGTTTTCGCTCATGCTGGTTGACGCCTTCTTACGTAATCGGACGCATCTGGTAGTGCTCTTGAATTTTTGTGATTTATCTACAATTTTTAGCAATTTAACTCCTTCTGGTGTTTGAGTGCTTTCATTACCTGTTGCAGGTTACCTGAAAATATAATTTCGACTGTTTTTCTTACTATAATCAAGACGACCCAACACATTACGAATTTTAAACAGATCTGAAACCTTAACAGTTTTCAGATTTACGAGGTGGTGATAAGTGTCAAAACCTATAAATAGTTCAGTTTATTTTTGATATTAAATCACTGTGATAATTTAATTACTGAAATATTTATGTCTTTCTGTGACGAGTGACTATTCCGTTGTTTTAAACGTTACGAAGACGGTGTATCGAATAGTTTCGGATTTGTGTTTCAAATTTTTTTCTATATTTTCAAGACAAATTTTCACTTAATATCTTTTATCTATTTTCTATGAAGTATAGTCTACTGGTTGTATTAAACAGTTGCAGCTTAAGTGGACGAAAATTTACCCAGCCACACTGCCAGATTTCGTAAATACTAGATTTTGCAGATAACATATCTTCCCATTCATGTATTGAATCTTACTTTTTAATTTATCGAATACTCACCAATCTTACACTTAAAATATTAAGCTAGGTGCTTGTTGCTCTTATCTGAGTTTTCTTGTATTTATTCCAATTTTTTATCACGTACATTAAAACGTATTTGTGACATGGCTGTTGCTCGTTCTACTCTTTTTACTTTCTACACTCTCAAAGCCGACCTGAAAACCTTCATACATATAAACAATACTTAAGATCAACATATCTGAAGGTTGGAAGAGGTCGCTCTCTACCCAGACGGTTGGGTATAAGTCGGCAACACTGCGAATGTTTCCAATCGTGCACCTGCAACTGCACACAAGACACAGACACCCCATCCAGTCGCAACTCAAAACAAATTGAGTGTTTTAAGATTATGAAACATATTCTCCTCTCCTTCCTAATCCTCACAACCCTTCTCTACCATCGACAAATACATGTTCGAAGAAACACAAACAGACTCCGCGCGTCAAAAGCAAAACACGTAAAGCTGCGCATTCTAGCCCACTTCCTACTGAGCCCAAAAATCAGCTACATATTTTAGCTCACAGCCACGGCCACCATCTTTCCTCCATTCTCAGTAGGAAGTTATCCTCCAACTATTCAGTCTCATCTATTTTTAACCCTAAACGGGAGGTTTGCAGATGTGACAGCCGATTTGGACACCCACACGAAGATACCGACCAATCAGGACACAGTCATTATCATAGGAGGGCAGAATGACATTAATTTGGGCGGTGGCTTTACACCTGAGCAACATGTAAACAAATTACAATGTTCCGCCCAAAATACTAACATTGTAGTCTCGAATCTGCCCTTCTGGTACAACAGACCAACACTATGCAGCGAGATTAAGCACGCAAACCAACAATTAAAACTGCAACTGAGAGAAAGAAATGTGACACTTTTTGAAATTAATTTCCTCAGCAAAACACTTCACCCGGCATGGTCTCCACATGAACCTTGCTGGAAAATATGCAGTCGGTAACAGGCATGCACAATACATCATCGACTCCAGTCCTAGGCAGTCTCCTGCCAAAAATCCATCCCTTTCACCTTCCTTACGTTCTCCACTCCCTCACCCTTATTTCGACCCCTCTTATCTCCTTCTCTGAACCTACTCACGTTTCTCCCATCCCCTCTTCCTCTACACCTGATGCCCCATTTTCCTCACAACCTGTCATTGCCGGGACACACCACAGCCTTCGCCCACGCACTCGAGGTAAAAATGAAGTAAATATGTAGTAAATACGGTCAGATTCAGCAGAGAAACATCCATGTAGGTACTTGCAAAACATAAACATACTGCACCATAATGTTCAATCCCTCTTAAATAAAACTGAAATTATCGAGGCAGCTCTACAGAGCGATTTAAATCAAATGGATGTTACATTACGAGAATACATTACAGAATACATTACATTACCTCAAATGGAAATACATCTGAGCGAATATTTTTTGTTAGCAAGCCTTGTAAATAACTCTCATATCTTTGTGTATTCAAAATTCAAGTAATATATGGCTTAGGTTAGGGATCACAGAATTATAAAAACGTGCACAGAATTCACTTCTCCCCGTAGCACGTCACACAGTTTTTAACTGTTTTTGACGTAAAATAATTCAAAATACAACTCCTCATCCGCCGTGCGCCCAGCAGGCGCAGAGATAGTCCACCGTAATCAACCACATCGACAGGTTATAACATCGGTGTAAAATGTGATTAGAAGCTTATTAAACAGCGGTCTTGTGGTTCTCGGAGACATCTGGATTGGGGTGCGATCGTTCTAGAAAAATGACATCGCATAAAGGGGCTTCTTTAAAAATAAATATGCTCTTTTCTAATGACGTTGGTCACTTATTTTCATTCACATGTCAATTAATATGCTGATTAATGACGAAAAAAATCACAAACACTGCAGCCTGCCCATTACTGTGTGGGAATTTGGATACATTTCCGACGCCCAAACACAACTAAAAACTACACCAACTGTTAACAACCCAAACTTAAAAAAATAATATAATCTTTAAGAAAAGTTATCATATTATTGTAAGTATTTTTAGAGAATATGCGTTTAAAATGCTTGTGGTCTGTTTGTAGCTTCCAAACAAAGAGTGATTCCTATATTTATAGTGTACAAATGAATGTATTTACTGGTGTATGATGTTACTATTGATTACTCATGTGTTTACCTCCGCTTCGCTTACAAAACGTTTCGTATTTTTCCTTGGAGCTCCTAAAAGGAACAGCGCTGCCGATGCCAACGTACAAGGCACTCGCGCGCATCACAGCTTGTTGAACAACGGCTCGCAACGACGATGGGGAAGTCGGCCATATTGAGCTTTCTGTGTGCTAACCCGTTTTTTCTGACACACGCTACCGATAGCAACATTGAAAAGAACGTGTTACGTAGTCGGTAATGACGCGATCTTCATGATCTTGCAATAGTTACACGCACGAAGTACGTTACACGAACTTCCTGAAAAAGTCCATACCTTAAGCCAAATTCGGTTTAGCAGTCTGTAACTGCTGTTGCGCCAAATGCTTTGGATGCCGTCGTGTTTTATGAAAATAAATATAAAACTAGCCGAATTCTTGCGAATTCATCGCCCAAAAGCAAGAAAAAATGTGCTATGAGAAAAACTGAAATCTCCAATATTTCTGAAAGTTAAACGAAAATGAGACTCGCGTCTTTCTTGTAAGCGTCTCTTCTGCAATCCGCGAACAAACTTGGAGCAGTTTTTGAGACAAATAATTTTTTTTTTAGAAATTGTATCAATTTCAAGTGCAAATTACGCGAACTACAAGTATTTTCAAAAAAAGTACATTGCCTTTTTAAAGAACTGAGTTTTTACAACAGTCTTTGATGGGGGCAAACATCTCTATCTTTAATTTTGTAATTTGGAAATGTTAACCTTTTGCAATTTTGGGAAAAAACGGAAAGTTCGCCAAAAATAGGTCAGACTCAATATTTTTTGCCGTCTCTTGTTAAATGTGAGAACAAGATGTAAAGAAAAAAATTGAGCGGTTTTTGAGAAAAAAATGTTTAAACAAATTTACATTGCCTGTATTTGGCACAAAAATACACGAATTAAGTTATTACTCATATTTTCTTAAAATTGATCATGAACTTAATTGAAGATATGTATTTATGGAACAGATTCCATTACGGAAAAATATCTATCTTCAATGTTATAGTTGTAGGAAGACCGTGTTCGTTATGGAAGTTCGTGCACCGTGTTCCGGCGCACGAATACATAACTTTCTCTTCTTACGAAGAACCTTCGTAAATGGGGGAATGTAAAAAGGTTAACGAATTCGGCAAGAATAAAATCACTAGTCACTGTGAACATAGGGCTACACACGTTTCTGAAAATGAAATGTTTGATATTTATCGAGATTTGCACATGAATGAACTGTGGACTACAGCAGGGAATTCTGCTATCCGCCTTAAATTAAGAACGTTCACTCACGTATAAATATAATCATTGATTATTTTTGTAAAGGGACACATGTTCCAAACTATTGTTGAACATTTTCTTTATATACACTCACTAATATTTGCATTTTAGAAACACTCAATCTTGGAACTAAATAAGTTGAAATTAGTGTGGTTATCGGCCATGCAAGGTTTGCAGACGAAAGAGAAAACGACAAGTAAGTTAGCAGGGTTGCGTTTGTTGCAGGAGAAGCAGAAGGAGGCCAGCGGACGCGGAGGCGGAGGCGACGGAGCGGAGCGGGGCGGCGCCACCTTGGGCCCCCGCAAGGCGCGCCCGGCCCGACCGCCCACGCCCGTGTCACCGCCCACGCCCACGCCCACGCCCCGGCAGCGCCCTCCGGCGCCCGCTCCGGGCCCCTCCCCGCGCCAGCAGATGCCGCCGCCGCCCACGCCCACGCCCAAGGCGAGACTCATTTTCACTTCCACCGGCGCACAGCAAGGCTTTCTGTTCACCTTCGGGATATGTGAGCTTCACCTCATCCGATTCACACGTCCTCACAAACATGATCATTTAACACCTTTCAAATCTTCACATCAACTCCAGCATTCTGCATTGTTTTAAAATTAACGGGTACGTTCGGTGCTTTCGTCCGCAGCATGGTGCGTGGAACATTGGTTAACACGTAAAATATTGTTGCTTCAAATTCATCCAAGTTCTTTGGTTTTCTCGAGCAAACTTCCTCCTTAGCTTACCCCCAGAAAAAAATCGCAAGGTGTAAAATCAGGGCTGTAGGCATGCCATTGATGTGTACCAAGTCTGCCAATTCAACGACCTAGGAAATGATCGCACAGCCATTCGCAGACATTTGCAAGATGAGCCGGTGCTCCGACCTGAATGAAGTGAAGCAGCGGGTTGTTCCACTGTGAAATTACAGGCCATACAGTGATTTCTTTGGCTCCTCAGGAACATTTCACGAACTCTGCTAACATTGTCTTCTCTCTTTGAAGTTGATGGTTTTTCTGATCTCCTTGCATCGGCGATACCCCCTGTTGTTAGTAATTTGGAATGGCAGTTTTTAACTTTTTTTCCGTTCAGTATTGCATGGACCCGTCATTCACCTCTCTCCCACCTTTTTACTTCCTCCACAGATCCCCACACCTCATTAGGAGCTGCTATTTTGGCTTGCTCTTCTACACTTAACAAAGGCGGTATTTTCAATTGAAGTAGAAGAATATACATGTTAAACAAAATCTCGAGGACTACTCTTTCGACCAGATATGATAGTAAAAACATTTGATCATAAGCGAAGAAATTGTAGCTATCCAAAAATAGGGAGTGACTTATCAGACACTCTTTATTTCGCAGCACTCACGAATGAACGAACGAACGAATCCCGCCCATTTCCGAATTTCATTGGGATATGGCATGGTGCTTTGATACAAACACGCTTTCGCGCACAGAATATTACTCAGTACTCGTACATCCGCCGCCCAACCACACACACATAAAGGTGCCTCGTTGAATTTGTGATCAAATGATATACAAAAGTCACGATTTTGTCAATTTTATTAAATTCTTATTCATCGTTTGTATTACGCATAGCAGCATTCCGCCTGTATGCCCTGCCCCTTCTCTGAGCAGGTACTGACAGTGGTGGTTTGGCTCTGCCTTCCACGTGGTTGGTTGACATGGTTGATGGTAGAGTGAACATGAAGATTGAAAGATCATGACACATGATTGATTATGAATGGAGTGATGGTATAGTCCTCTTGAGAAATGATAGTGAAAGAAGCCAATCTCGACCAAAACGTGTTGCTGGAAATGCACACGAGATGATGCGTTACGATTTGGGACGATTTTTGACTCATTGGAGGCTTTGGCTTCCAACGTGCCTGTTCATATGGAGGGAGATTCAATACAAACTTTCTTATTGGAATGTTTCTCAAAATTTGGAAGCATTAAATGCCCTCAAGATATTTAAAACCAATTTTTCTGAAAAGTAGTAAAAAGTCACGTTTGTAACTGCTGCCTGGTAGACCTTACATAATTCCAAAATCTAACTCAAACCATTTTCAAGTTGTTATTATTATTACCATTATTATAATTTTCATTATTATTTTGGTTGTTAAAATCTCATTTTTCGTAGCGTGCCAGAAATTACAAAAACGTGTTTACAATTTGAGTGGATTTCGTTTCAGACCTGAGGTTTGTACCCATCCGTTACGTTTGTAGGTTAGAGGAATGTATAAGGCGTGGTCAATTGTGAAGGCTTTGGCTGCAAGTGCGACCCACGCAGGGGGCGTGTGCCATTGCGAGGCTTTCCGCAGGCGCGCGGGGGCGCGGGGCGCGGGGGCGCCGGCCGAGGGCGCGGCGGCAAAGGCGGCGGGGCCGAGGGCCGCGGACCTGCCAAGGCGCCCGCAGGGCCGGCGGGCCGAGGAGCCGGCGATGCAGGCGGCGACGGCGGCGGCGGCGGCGACGCACCTGCTCAGCTCAACAAGCAGGTAAGGCCCTGCTAACGTCACTTATAGGGACTATTCCACTCCTGGAATTAAAAGCCATAGTGTTTAACTATATGTACAGGGTTATTACAAATGATTGAAGCGATTTCACAGCTCTACAATAACTTTATTATTTGAGATATTTTAACAATGCTTTGCACACACACGTACAAAAACTCAAAAAGTTTTTTAGGCATTCACAAATGTTCGATATGTGCCCCTCTAGTGATTCGGCAGACATCAAGCCGATAATCAAGTTCCTCCCACACTCGGCGCAGCATGTCCCCATCAATGAGTTCGAAAGCATCGTTGATGCGAGCTCGCAGTTCTGGCACGTTTCTTAGTAGAGGAGGTTTAAACACTGAATCTTTCACATAACCTCACAGAAATAAGTCGCATGGGGTTAAGTCGGGAGAGCGTGGAGGCCATGACATGAATTGGTGATCATGATCTCCACCACGACCGATCCATCGGTTTTCCAATCTCCTGTTTAAAAAATGCCGAACATCATGATGGAAGTGCGGTGGAGCACCATCCTGTTGAAAGATGAAGTCGGCGCTGTTGGTCTCCAGTTGTGGCATGAGCCAATTTTCCAGCATGTCCAGATACACGTGTCCTGTAACGTTTTTTTCGCAGAAGAAAAAGGGGCCGTAAACTTTAAACCGTGAGATTGCACAAAACACGTTAACTTTTGGTGAATTGCGAATGTGCTGCACGAATGAGTGAGGATTCTCTACCGCCCAGATTCGCACATTGTGTCTGTTCACTTCACCATTAACAAAAAATGTTGCTTCATCACTGAAAACAAGTTTCGCACAGAATGCATCCTCTTCCATGAGCTGTTGCAACCGCGCCAAAAATTCAAAGCGTTTGACTTTGTCATCAGGTGTCAGGGCTTGTAGCAATTGTAAACGGTAAGGCTTCTGCTTTAGCCTTTTCCGTAAGATTTTTCAAACCGTCGGCTGTGGTACGTTTAGCTCCCTGCTTGCTTTATTCGTCGACTTCCGCGGGCTACGCGTGAAACTTGCCCGCACGCGATCAACCGTTTCTTCGCTCACTGCAGGCCGACCCGTTGATTTCCCCTTACAGATCCAGAGGCATCCAGAAGCTTTAAACTGCGCATACCATCGCCGAATGGAGTTAGCAGTTGGTGGATCTTTATTGAACTTCGTCCTGAAGTGTCGTTGCACTGTTATGACTGACTGATGTGAGTGCATTTCAAGCACGACAAACGCTTTCTCGGCTCCTGTCGCCATTTTGTCTCACTGAGCTCTCGAGCGCTCTGGCGGTAGAAACCTGAAGTGCGGCTTCAGCCAAACAAAACTTTATGAGTTTTTCTACGTATCTGTAGTGAGTCGTGACCATATGTCAATGAATGGAGCTACAGTGAATTTATGAAATCGCTTCAATCATTTGTAATAGCCCTGTATATATAAGGTCCCAATCAGGGTTGTGTATCTCAAAAAGTTTATGGCTTTTTCTACCCAATTTTTTTTTACCGCTTCTCCCTTCAGGACAATCATGAATTATGACTCATCTATCTTAGACGGTGGTATACATTGATCGCTATGTCGATGTCCAATAAACCGCCTATGTATCTAACCTCTGTGATTTTAACATAGCTTTCAGTTATTTTCAATATTTGGCGTATTTTGGACCTCTGTTGGACATCACTTCATTCGTGGAATAGTCTAAATACCAGCCGTTCTTAGGAAATTCTGAAATAAATTCCCATCCTCCCTTCGTGAGTCGGGGATTTATCGACAATTTCCAAAGCACTCGTGGTGTTACCTATGATAAGTCTCCTATGCTGACAGAATAAGTGTTTTTGGTAGCTTTGATGTTGACAAAATTCCGTTGTTAAGGAGTTGTTTGAAGATCAAATTGATTTCAACAACGATAGTTTTACATAAAAAAGGGTCTGTTGAAAAATATATTTTCAGACCAAGAAGAATTTGGTAGTTATTCTATACAAAAGACGGTCTGTCCGGCTGCTGTTGAGTCGTCGGTGGCTTGACTGTTGGAATTCGTTGCGCGAAGAGAGAACTGTTCTTCTTATGATTCGTTTGGCGTGTGTGTTGCGACGACCAATGGCATCGCTTGGTTCTTCTAGTCTCTATGGCTCTGGTGCATAATCACACACTGCATAGATTCAAAGTCACAAAATTGAAAACAAGTATTGGAATGTAGGAGATTCTGTCTTCTCACGCAGTAGGAATTGTGTTACCTGCTGTTTCTGATAGGGGACCTTCTCGTACTTTGCTGCTGAAATATTTCGGTTTGTATGTTAAAGACGGGTAAATCTAAAGAATAGTTAGGCAAACAACATAACCAATAACTTGATTTTACTTGGAATTTAATTAAGTCATTGAAATGGGAGATAGCAATATTAATTGTTTTAACATTTTGTTTTGATTTTTTCAGTTTTCCATGGCAGCGGAGTAGAAACTTATAATTGAAGTAAAACCATACAAAAACACTCATAAGCGCAGTAACAAATCCCAGTGTGCTGAAACGCTCGCGGGTGAGAAAGACGTCTCCCCCTGGAGCCACAGTTCCGTCCGGTTACAAGCCGTAAGGCCAGCACCCGACCTGAGACGTCTTGGGGGGTGGCGAACACAATTCGCCAGATGGTCAGCTAGCTCAGTAAGACGTCCCAGTGTGGACACAATAAAAAAAAAAGAATAGGGGGGGGGGCAGGGTCGTGAAGATCGTTTTGGATTGGATGCAAAATTACACACAACTCGAGTGAGAATCACTTTTCACTAAATTCAGAATATATTCTAGAAATATTTGCTGTTATGACAGATACATAAAATGGCACACAGAAAAATCAAATACAGAATACTCTTGACTGTCTGTAAGAAAAACCCACACACACACTAATAACTCGATACACAATTTCTTACTCTTCTTTACAACCCAATTTTTTAACACACACACACTTTCAGAAATTCTAAGAATCGTTAAAATATTACTTTATACAAAAATGAAAGAAAAAACACATTGAAAATCAAAACTAGTACTTCTGACTTAACATTGCTCTCACAAAAATGAAACTCTCTCTCTCTCTCTCTCTCTCTCTCTCTCTCTCTCTCTCTCTCTCTCTCTCTCTCTCTCTAAAATCCAGAGAATGATTACTATTATAATTCGTCTCTTACACAGACTCTTAATCACTAAATTACAATATCAGATCTTCGAATCCTTTTATAAGAAAAGATTGATTCTGTTCTCACGTATTAGAAGTCGCAAACAAATGAACTTTTACTTTCTTTATCTTTTAAGCATGGTAAATATGTTACCCTCCCTTTCTTTCTACGTGACGGATACAGAATAAGCTTTCTGATTAAAATGAATTACTCCTATCCCTACAAAAACAGTTCATTTAGTACGACCTTACTGTATTCTTTTTCCGGCCGCGTCGAGCAGTCAGCTGTGCTTTCTTCTACCCCTTTCCTCGGAGCTGTTTCGGCCTTGAAGTCTCGGAGCCTCGGGTTGAGAACGCAGTTGCCCACCAGAAACGCGTTCTTCTTCTCGTTCAAGGTTTATGTTCTTGCGTACTCTCATGTGAATTTTACTTAATTTCCAATTACGGTTAATGACCAACTGGATATTCAGAATTGAAATGGATCCAGAGATCACCCTCTTTTATACGAGCACAAACTTTAAGAGAGTATATATATAAAAGAAAAAAAACTGGAAAGAGAAATGAATGCAACTATTAATTACTGCCATCTATTCAAAACTCCTCTCCCTAATTCTCCTATTATAAATTCATAACGTCTCTTATTATCTTTCTTCTAAGATTACGTTTAAATCACTTTATAATAGAATATTTACCTCTTCTTATCTTCCTGAAGAGTTTTTCTCAAAGTTGCAAATCTGAAGTCCGCTGCAATATCAATTCCTGGCGTGCCGTTTTCAATACGTCTGCCCAGTTCAGCTGCTAACCTCAGAAAGAACTTTTTCTTTCATCTGACTACCGGTCTTGCCCTCGGTCTATGGTGGCGGTCTCTCTTGATCTAATTTCCAGTTAGCATTCCTAATATTCATCCGCGTTGGCGCGCGTTCAAAATACCCCTTTCCCTAGCTCTCTTAGGTCGCATGTGACACGTTTTCGAAGTCTAAGAAAACGGACGGTCACAATATATATATTGAATTCTAGGCTGTGCGGGATTAGCCGCGTCATGGTCGATGGAGCTGACGTTTCGGCCATCTTGCTGTGGCCTTCTTCAGAGCTATACAGCTGACTCTGAAGAAGGTCACAGCAAGATGGCCGTCAGCTCCATCGACCATGAGGCGGCTAATCCCGGACAGCCAAGAATTCAACGACTCTGGCCGCGAAAGCCTACGACTCTACATATATAAATATTTCATAGATAAAAGGGGTCAATACATTTTGTAATTTCTCCTGTTAGTATTGCTCATGTTAGTTTATAGTTATACCTAATGAAGCGTGCATAACAACTCTTGTAATGTTGTTTTTTTAATTTTCTTTAAAGAATAATTACAGATATGTACGTTTTTGATTTCTAAAAACCAATGGATACTCTAAAAAGTATGTCATTATTATCGAGATCATGTCAAGCAGTTGCTGAAAATCTTTTCTATAAAACCATTAATAACATCCTGTATGTACACTTTCACTTGGATTCCTTTCCCAAAAACCTAGGGAAAGAAGAGAATTAACACTCAACGGTTTATCGAGATTTTTCAACCATGGAAAAAAGGTGCCAAGGAATATATTATTCAATTTATTCACAAATAAATGACACAAAACAAGTTTCTGAACAAAAATTCTCAAAGAAATCTTCAGTTAATACATTTTAGATATGATCAACTAACTTTAATTTTCATAATGCAAATGGTATGACTAAAATATTTACTCACTTGTACATAAAAAACGTATATGCCAGAGAAAAAATATTACCCAATGAAGTTTGTGTGACAAAAAAAAGTTTCATTTGTATACCAGTCATGAAACAAGTATCTTTACATTTAGCTAGCGACCGAAGGACGGTTTCTTATTGTCTTCAGGCACAACAGTTAATACAACTTCAATACAGCCGTAATCAGCTTCTTCATACTTAAATAAAAATTGACTTTTATATCTTCCTAGGGGAAGTTCAGGGAAGTTCTTGAAAGGTGGCAATATGGTATTAAACCCGTTCATATAATATTGACCCTAAAAAAACAAAGAATAATCTTTATTAGAGAAACATTTCATAATGCACACTTGTTTTCACTTTGTCGCATAGTTCATAGTATACAGAAACTAGTGCTGCTACAGAATGGCACCGATTTAATTAGTTTTCTAATTTCTTTGGTAAGGGCTAGCTCTTCAAACAACCCCATCCACATGCAAGCTGCTACCCATCGCCGCCACAGAAAGCCCTCTTTTTAAATTCCAAAATGTGGAACCGAAATATTCGTTTTAAATATTATTGAAGAGAGGAACCTTGTCCTACAGGGACATTTTCGTTGAAAAATAAGGGGCCATTTTTAAGAAATTGGCGGTTAAGCGTTATCCAAAATGAGACATTTGAAGCTCTTTTTCACAGAAAATGTATGAATTAAAAAAAACTTCATTGGCAGTCATTTGAAGCACAACCACTCACAAATTCAATAATGTATTCAAATTTCTGTAAATGTGGTACCGGTCAGAGAGATATTAAAAAAAATTATCCTTATTGCAATGTTTGAAGAAGCAAAATAATATCTCAAAACAACTTTTATGTGTATATTATATTAAACTGTGCAATCAACAATATCAGCTGGGAACGTTTGAAGAAATTATTTTGGGCCAATTTTGAAAAAATAGTGTTTGAGCTTTTCTCAAAATACGGAATTTTGAGCTCATATCACAGAAAACAGTTGAGTTTTCAGGAATCTTTATGACACTAATTTAAAGTACATTATTTTGGGCCAATTTCGAAAAAATAGTGTTTGAGCTTTTCTCAAAATACGGAATTTTGAGCTCATATCACAGAAAACAGTTGAGTTTTCAGGAATCTTTATGACACTAATTTAAAGTACATATACTCATAAATACAAAAATTTGGAGACGTTTTTGACAAAATCTTGTTTTAGTTATTCTTTAAAATTGCACATATTGCTTGCAATATTGCCCTAAAACGATTAAAATTTTTGAAAAATCTACAAGACCTTAAATAAAGAACTAGTTAAGGGCAACAAATTTTATTTGAAGCATAAATATCCTTCTTCAATTTTGTAGTTGTAAGAGGACGCCCAAAAAATTGAAACTTTTCCAATTTCCGAAAATAGAGAGTCAACCGCGAAAATCGGACCTATGCCACCATTATAAGAGTATTTTACTTTATTCTTACAAGAAATCTAAAGACAAAATTGTAGCCGTTTTCGAAAAAAAAATTAAAATGTCCCTGGGGCATCATGTGAAGTATCCCCAAATTTTAAAAAAGGTTTTCAGAGTCGCAGCGCCACGAGTCGAGTTCGAAGGACCGGGGAATATCCATTTTGAAATAATTCTTACGTATGGTTCAGGCGCTGATGGTGATCGCGGACGGACTATCGGACGGATGGACGAGTTGAAAATAAACCTTTTTCTGGGTATCAGGGGACTCCAAAAAGTGCATTTCCGTTCAAATCTCGAAATCGACTTTTCGCAGCGATACATAACTTTCTCTGACCTACGTTTATTATTCCTAATAGACACACGTTTACGAGAAAGTAATCATGTGAACAAATTGCGGCTAATGTAAATATTAACGATGTGAGAGGTTAGTCAAAAAATACATTTTTGTAATTTTTGAAGAAAACAAAAGTATACACCAATAGAGTACTTTTAACACTATCCCTACCAAAAGCTTGAAGAAAATTTGGAGGTGTATGTGAGAAAATCATATTTTGTTACTTTTTAGTTTTGCACATATTGCATCTAATATTGCGCAAAAATTACTTAAATTTTCGAAACATGTAGTGATATTATTGATTGATTTATTATTGATTCCGGGCGCGTCAACTACTGAGGTCATCAGTCCCGTATGTGTAGTGCATGTTTTTCATCGGGAGGTGGCGGTGATCTTCCCCCGCTGGATGGCGAGATTCGGCGCAGCCCCTACCGTCGATTAGTCGGTTTTCCCCAACCAGGTATTTCCCATCAGTGGGGTACCGCTCCAGCCGGGACAAGTGCTAAGTCCTCGGCTGGTGTCTCGGCAAGTGTGGTAGTGTAGTGCATGTTAGTGTAAGTGTGTGTGTAAGGGGAGAGGATAGGACAAGGAAGAGGAAGGTATGATCGCGCACGGTCAGTAGCCCGTTTGTTAGGATACTGCTCCAGCATTTGCCTTGTTGATCGGAGAAACCACGGAAAACTACCGATCAGAGCGGCCGGCTGTTTGAATTCTTCTCCAGACAGCGACTGAATTCGACCTAACTCGCAAGCTAGGGTGGAAGATCCTGCCGCCGGCGGGACACCAACCTAGGACCTCCCGGTAAGAGTCCATGAAGTGACATCAGTTGATGCACGAAGCCACCGCTTCCGGTGAGATTATTGAAAGAACTAACTACGGAGAAAGTTTTACTTGAAAGAAAAATCTCTACCTTCAATTTTGTAGTTGTAGGAAGACGCCGCAAAAAATCAAATTTGGACAATTTTCGAAAATTTAGAGTTAACTGTGAAAACGGACCTATGCCATCTTCAGCGTATTTTACACCATTTAAAAATAAATTAAAGAAAAAATTTGGAGACATTTTTGAGAAAATTATGAAAAGGTCCGAAGGACTTCATGTAAAGTACCCGCAATTTTAAGGTAGAATTTTCAAGTGAAGCCCAATCGACCGGCAAATTTACATTTTGGAAATAATCCTACGTATGGTTTAGGCGCTCATAGTGGTCACGTACGGACGAAGGGACGGTCGTTTTGAGGAAAACACTTTTTCGGTATCAGGGGACCCCAAAACGTGTGTTTCTGTTGCAACCTCGAAATGGATTATCGGCAGCATTACATAACTTTCTCTATAATAAACATATACGTAAGTAAACGACAAAGAAACTAGAGGTTCTACGAAATGGGATCCCCTTCTTCTTATTTTTCTAAATTCTATGTTCTGGGCCAGCATGACATCTCGCCCTATCCGCTTGCCAGCTGCCATCTATTTAAATTAAATGAACTTAATATTTTATGAATCTCTTTCCACGATAGTTCCCTACAATTAGAAAATTTCAGAATGATATTTTAGAAGTGTTAAGGCCATTATTCCGCCTCCAAATCGAATATTGGTCCTTCGAATTGATACTGAGATGTCAAGGTGGGTGGTGAAGTAAACAACCTCCCATGTTATCCACAGTCCACTGCTTCGCAATGTATATTGCTTTTAGTTTTTTCCAGGTGTTTGGTATCCTAATAGCAGATTCGAAATCTTTTTTAATCATTAAAACCTCGTGTAAAACCTCGTCTCGTGTGGAAGTTTTCGTTGAAAAATTTGAAGCGGTTTTTAAGAAAAATATCTTAAGCTTTAGTGTAAAAGCAAAATTGAAAGCTATCTTTCACAGTAATCTTTTGTGCTTTCGCAAACCTTCATTGAAACTCATTTAAAGTACTTTCACCGACAAACATAGTAATATGTACATATCGCTTAATCGGCGTGAGAGATATTAAAAAAAATTTTTTGTACTTTTTTAAAAATTGAAGAAATCTACAAAACTAATTTTGTCATCTTATCTAGTGCATGATGCGTACGGAATTTTGACAAAAAATGTGGAGCCGCTTTTAAGAAAATATCATTTGGGCGCTGAAAATATGGACTTTCAGCTTATTTTCACAAAAGATTCAGAATTTACGTAAAACTTTGTATTATATCATTTAAAGCATGTACTCAGAAGTGCAATAATGAGTCGAAATTGCCGCTGACTTTAATATGAACGAAGTGAGAGGCAGGTCAAAAAATTAATTTTTGTAATTTAAAAAATAACAATATAGAGCAAAATTGGGTTTTGTGTCATATGGAGAAAATTTGGAACTATTCCTGCAAAATTAAAAAAAATTGGAGCGGATTTTGAGATGATTTTATTTTTGTAATTATTTGAAAGTGCACTTATTTTATGCAATATTGCGGGAAAACTACCAAAAGTATTAAAAATGTTCATGACGTCAATGAAAAGTTTGCAACCGTCTTTAAGAAAATCACGTTTAAGCGTTACGTAAATTCGAAATTTGAATCCTTTATCACAGAAAATTTTTGAGTTTTCGAAAAACTTTGCAATTATTTGAAGCACTTCCACTCACAATTTCAACAATATTTAGAAATTGCAGGAAATGTGAATATTAACTGTATTAGAAATATATTAAAAATATTGCATTTAAAAAATGTAAAAAAATGAACTTTTTTCAAATTGAACAGTGCAATAAGCACTACACTTTGGAAAAGTTTTTAAAGAAATTGGATTCATTTTTTAGAAAATGACTTTTGTGCGTTTCTGGAAAAGCGAAATTTTTAACTCGTTTTCACAGAAAACTGTTGTATTGGAGAAGCTTAATATAAGATTATTTAAATCGCATGTACTCATAAGTAGAAAATTATGAGAAAATCACCTCTAATGCAAATATTAACGTCATCAGAGAAGTAAGTAAAAAAATTAAACTTTGGTCATTTTTGAAAAAACATGTTATATGTTTTTTCAAAACACATGTCATATCACATGTCATATAGTATATTTAGCACCATCCTTACCAAATGTTTAAAGAAACAAACCAGAAACTTATTTGAGAAAATCTTGTTTTCGTAATTTTTTTTATTTGCATATATTTTGCGCAATATTGCGCGAAAACTTGAGGCATTTTAAAATAAATATATATGACCTAAATTAAAGGACTAAATATGGAGAAAGAAATTTACTTGAAGGAAAAATCTGCATCTTCAATTTTGTAGTTTTAGGAAGACCCCAGAAAAAAACAGAGTTAGCAGTGAAAATCGGACCTTTCAAAACATTTAAAGAAAATATTTGGAGTACACCTCAAGAAAAATTTTGGAATTTTTGTGAAAATTTCAAAATTGTTCGTGAGACTTTGTGTAAAGTATGATTTAGGTGCTAGTGGTGTCCAGAAACGGACGTATCTTTTGAAAACAAACATTTCTCTTTTTGCGGGAATCCCAAAACGTGTATTTCAGTTGAAACCTCGAAATCGATTTTTTGCAGGATAACAGAACTTTCTCTATACTACGTAAAGTACGCCATATATACGTACGTATACAAGAAAGTAAAGATTGAACGGACAGAAAAGTGAGACTGTGTATTGAAACGTTTGCTTTAGAATCCTAGGTACAGAAAAGTGACATTCTTGGTTGTATTCGTAATATACTTATATTGAATTCTTGTATACTTAACATATTCAAAATTTTCCTTCCTAGTTGCTTACTCAGGAGTAGTAGTTTTACTTTCCCGGTACTGTTTACGCAGTATAGAATATTGTAGTATTGCGGGAGAATTGACGATTTTTCCAAAGAACTCTTACTGTCGAGCTATGGCAACGAAAAAGTGAATAAATATTGTTTCTTAATGTTGTAAATTACTTCCTCTCAACACGTGTAATAAGAATCCATGTTTTGTGTGTCTTTGATGCTGAAAAATTGGCGGCAAAATATAAGTCCACCTGTCTGTGTACGCTAGCGGGTAAACCGTAAGTAGAATTTGCTCCAAAAATTCATATTCCACATTCAATCTGGCCGATGTCATGACCTCTTGAATTTGAAGCTGATATTTTAAGTTTGGGGTACTTTGTAGGAAGCCCCTAGGACACTAGCAAAATTTTCAAAAGTAATGGCACCAAATCTTTAGATTAAATATGGACCTGAGATGTGGTAAAGGAGCTTAAGAGAATCGTGCAGGTCTAAGTTACATTGACTTCACTGATTTTTCGAAAATTGCTAAAATTAAAACTTTTTTGCCTTGATCCTACAACAACAAGTAGGGTAAGTTTATTTTTTAACTTTTTGTAATAAATGTGTTTAGTAGAACCAGATTTTGAAATAAGATTATGATCAATTTTTCAAAAATGTAAGAATTTTTACGTAATTTTATGAGAAACGTCGGCAATTTTTAAAACGTTTAGTCCACAATTAGTCTTCGAAATGGCTTCATTTTTTTCTTTATTTTTTTCCATGGGTAAAAAAACCCAGTAAAAATATGGTTCTGCTACCACATTCAACGCACTGTCCGTATTTACGAAAATTAAAAAAGAAATTATGATGTGAAATTCGAATTTCCCGCGCATCGTTTGAAGCTCTCTCAGTTTTCAAAACGACAACACGTTGGTTTCAAATTATATTCGAAACTCGCGTACCCTTCATGACTGCACGATACAAAGCTTTACGCCTCGCTTGGACCCGTCAACACCGACATTGGATTGTTGATGACTGTTAACACCTTTCCTGGTATGATGAGTCTCGTTTCACATTGTTTCGAGCGGATGGATGTGTACGAGTATGTCGACAACCTCATGAATCCATGGACCCTGCATGTTAAGAGGACTGTTCAAGCTGGTGGAGGTATGATGGTATGTGATGGTATGGGGCGTGTACAGTTGGAGTGATATGGGACCCCAGATAAGTCTCGATACGACTTTGACAAATGACACGCGCGTAAGCATCCTGATCTGTCTGATCACCTGCACCCATCCATGTGCATTGTGCATCCCGACGGACTTGACCAATTCCAGCAAGGCAATGCGACAGCCTACAAATCCAGAATTTCTACAAAGTGGCTCCAGACACAATATTCTAAATTTAAACACTTCTACTGGCCACCAAAATCCCCAGACATGAAACTTATTGAGGAATCTGGGATGCCATGCAACGTACTCTTACGAGTTTATGGACAACCCTGCAGGATTAATGGTGTCAATTACCTGCAGCACTACTTCAGACATTAGTCGAGTCCGTGCCACGTCGAGTTGCGGCACTTTTGCGTGCTCGCGGGGACTCAACACAATGCTAGGCAGGTGTACAACTTTTTCCGGCTCTTTAGTGGATACATCGAAATTCTCTATAAATCAATTGTTTTCTGTTCCTTGGAAATTCCGTTTACAAAATTTTCTATATATCAAAAATTATTTGTTTATACCGCACTCATTTTCTTTCTTGATTATTTTTATTGACTAAAAAAGAAATGAAGAGTGCACGCTGTATATTATGTTTTGTGGCCGAGGATTATATCGCGGCAGAATACCAAAGAGATGATATTGTTATTTCCATAAAGAGGAATGGTAATGAAAATGAAAATGAATATAATGATGATGACGATGACGATGATGCTAATGGCGAAAAAAAAAAGAAACAGAAAGAAAGAGAGTGAAAGAAGAAGAAACAGATTGACAGAGAAGAAGAAGAAACAGAGACAATTCTGCAGGGTTTTTCATTCCGTGAAAATGTTCCAGATCAAGTGTTTCAATGGCTTAAGAAGTGTGAATAGTATTTTGAACGGAGCGCATCATATGTGCAACAAATATTAATTTTTTGGGAGGGAGGGATGAATTTCAATTCAGTGATTTGGTGAGGTATGTAAGCAATACCAATTTCATATTACGATTCATAATCATGTGGTATGATTGATTAAAACATTTGTTAATATATGTTGGTGAATTTTTCATTGCACCCAATTTGTCCAAAATTTTTGGAAAATTTTCATAATTTTTTCTCCATATCCAAATTTCTATAGATCAAGGGAACAGTTGATTTGAGGTATGGAGGTCTGACTGAATTTAAGATAATTATTTCAATATTTCACACCTGAACTTCTACGAGTATATTTACTACACTCAAACTTCAAAAGCTTGGGCTTCGTGGGCGGACCGGCCATCTTGACTTTCCCTAGCGAGCCCCGCAGAGGCATAATTCAGTTCAAATCCGATGAACTGATTTTATATATTGAAAATACGATAATAAAAATGATAGAAATTTTCGCCGTACTTACCGCTGGGATAGGACATTCATATCCGCTTCTACCAGCACTTTTTAGCAACTCTCCAAAAACATCAGGTATCGTTTTTTCCGCTGCTGCACAAAAACTCTTTTCATTTATAAGATACATTTTTGCCCATGTTGTGGTAGCCCATCTCCAAGTTGTTATGGCTACCTGTAATTTTACACACTTTCATACTATAATATTATACGTGAACATAGAGCAAGGGCAAGTTATTAGCAAAGGTAATATGTATTAGATTTTACATTGTGTTAAAAATTGTGTAATAGGTTTTTCCATGAAGGATTTGTCTCTTCGAAATTAACTTATTATACACTAAAAACCATAACGAAATTAGTATCTGAGAATTTTTTCCATCTGTAGTGGTATAAGCAACGCCTTGTTATCTACAACATATCTAAAAAAAATCCAAATGTAAAAATAATCCATGTATTTTACAAATTATTTATTAATTTCAATGAAAATAATACTTAGTCAGGTAATATTGTCAAATTTACACATATTCAAGTACCTGGCCTACATAAACTGCATTGCAATCATTAAAATTCAAAATGTAAACTCCATTTTTTGCCCAATCCAAATCCACATTTCAATGGAATTTAGCTGATGATCTTATTGCATTTATGAGTAAAATCATCAGCTAAATAGCTAGGTGGAATTCAACTATTGCCTGAAGAATTCTGGCGCCCGGCTGCCCTGATCGATAGTTTTCCGTAGTTTCTTCGATAAACACCAAGGGAGTAGTAGCCTAAGGAACGGGCCACGGAGCTGATACAGATCATTCTTTCCTATTTCTTGTCCTTGTCTCACTACCTCACAAAAGAGTCCAATGGTGTGTAACTTTTATAATGCAGTTTAATTTACTTACCTCCATATTACTACCAACGTCGATAGTTGTATTCCAAAAACCATACATTTTCACACAGTCATTTTGATCTTTTTTAGGTTCTAAATACATACTCATATTTGTGGCAGCTACGCCTTCACAAAGCGTGATCTTGTGCAGCTCAAGTCCCTTGTAAGGTCCCTAGACGTAAATAGATTATATAAGGATTTTTCAAAAGTTAGTTTATATTAGCACTATTGTTCAATTGAGAACAAAAATAGTTATGCCTTTTGGTTTTCCTGAATGCTTCACACTTGTGAAATATTTTACTTTCCTAGTTCTGTAGTATAGAAAAATAAATTATAATAATGCAGCAAAATGTGCCGCGTTTCGAAAGAAACAAATTCGTAAATTGTTTTCTAGAAATATAGTCACGTTTGCGTAATATATTGAGATATACAAATTTTCTCTCTACTTTAATATCTCGCAAAGATCTTAGCGTCCGGCTTGCTGGGTCAATGGGTCACGATATATATAATCCTTATTACCTTTATAATGGATTATAGGATCCGCAGACTATACAGCGCTGCTGGGAATCTGAAATTAGAATGATTCTAATTCCTAGTTCATTACTGTTTGGATTGACTAAATGAAAGATCACTTTCTTTTCTAAAGAACAAAATTTAACAAAGTTTATTGTTACCTTTTTGCAAACAATATAGTGAATTTAATACATGATTTTAATGTTAGGCCTTTGATCAAGATATCTTTGAATTTAGAATTTTATACCGCGGTTAACTTATCTATTCTTCGTTGATGTCCCTCGAAGACTTCTCAGTCGAAATATCTTGCGAGCTTGCCGTAGTCCAAAGTTCCAAGAAATCCTCTTCTGCTCCTATCCAAGATGGTGTCAAACTATCAAAATTATCAGTCCTGATTACGTCCTATGACATAGTCCCGAAACCTATAACTCGATTACCACTCCCGACGAAGTCCCAATTTATGCATCAATATTACTTTCACATGCAATATCTGCAATATTATTTGCTGTCCTTCAAATTTCACAATCTGATAACCCGACTCTGACTATCTGCACTACCTCGCTCCCTCTCACGACCCACGATCCGTTCAGACACGCGATGCCGGTCAGAATGAATTCTTCTTGCATGATTCACCCCTCGAAGCTTCCTATTAAACTCCCTTCTTTTTTTCATAACATTTGACCGTCCTTCTCTCACCCAGCCAATCCATGCGTTCGTTATATTTTGATGTAGCTAACCTTTCGATCGTCTAAACTTCTTAATGCATATTCCACCATATTGTCTTCAAATAAATGTTAGTTTATATTCATGTGACATATCGGTATGTCACAATATTGCTTTGTTCTCTTAATTAAAATCAATATAATTTTGAAAATTTTAGAACTTCAAATTGTTTGAGAATTTGTTTTTATTTGTTTATTTATTTACGTCAAAAACAGTTAAAACTGTGTATGACATGCAGTGGGAGAAGTGAATTCTGTGCACGTTTTTAAGATTCTGTGATCGTTACTAATTCATATATTACTTGAATTTTCAATAAAGGAGAAAAAAGAAAGAAAAAAACCCGTTGTAATAAAATCTATTTTAAAGTTTAAGTAAGCAATAAATTTTGGACTCTTTTCCATGATGTCCTTCGTCAAGGAATAATAGTTCCTGCCATGACAACATGGAAACGGTAATATGAATAACTATATTTCCCACTGAATTCTAGAAGTCGTGCACAGATAATGAAGTTACGTTTATGTCCAAACAAGGGGCCTTCTCAGTATTTGCTCAATGGGAAACTGGACGAAAAACCTGATCGAGATGGGGGTCATAGACCTGGATGCTGCGAGTGTTATTAATAGACATCGGCGTTTTCTGAAAATATATTCCCGCCCTTAGCAAGTCATTGTTTCCACATGTTTATTTTTTTGGTAATATGATAATTTATTAGGGTCGCATTAACCATGAGGTGATGAGCCATAACATGATTCCGACAAAATGTTAACAATATTTATATTAGCCAAGTATTTCTGATTATATAAACTAGTGGTGCTACAACAGAACTTACTCTCTCGCAATATTGTTAATGGTAATGTAATATCATAATATGACAATTATCATTAGAAAAATTCTTGAAGGAAGGAAGCACGAGAAATACATATTCAAACGTTTAAACGAAAACAGCTCATTTCATTTTTCTTTCACGTTCTGCATAAATGTACCAACGATGCCTGCTTTAGCTAAAATTATTAGTTTTTTGTTAACGAGAACCAGAGCCGGCCGTCATTATCACCTCCTTATATCAGTGCAATTTAAAATAGATTTAATAATTTAAAAAAATTAAACGTAATATTTCTTTTGAAGATTCGAATAACTGCCCCCAAGCACCTTTCACCTTTCCTTATGTTAACTGCAGATATCAAAATTTAAATCCACTGTTTACATCCACGATGTCCTGGTTGTCGATACCTTCTTCTTTCACAAGAAACACTCTTCTAGAAACACCGCCTGACAAAATTGAGATATTTCTGTACACTTCAAGCCGTATCGCCACTTTTAACTTTTCCAATTTTCCGAAATGCATTATATGATACGGAATCGGACTACCATCAGGTTTTGATAAAACTTTTTAATATATAGAAGAGAATGTTAATTCAATGAATAGAAAAGGAAAAAAAGTAGATTCGTCACAGTTTACTGTCTTTACGTTACAAAATTTATTATACCCTCAAAATATTAAATTTAATTAAGATATAGATTATGAAATCAATAAATTTATTTTGGCTATTAATAACTCATTGAAACAAGTTTCAGTGATAAAAAGAAATACTCATAGAAATATGGGGTAATAATTCCGGTTCGATTATTAAACTAATCAAATCGAAAGAAAAGGTTCTGGCCGAAAACACGGAGAGAAGATATCAACAGAAAATTAAATAAATTATCTCTAATCGCTAAATTTCGACTTGAACCATTTCGAGTTTCTTGTTTTAAAAATTGAACAAAATCCTTACTATCAGTAATGTTATTCCCGATGAACAACTTGGATTCAGATTAAACCACATATGAAGTCAATAACTTTTATGGCTACTGAAAATATTACTGATGGTTTTCAAAACAGAAAGCATATTGTAGCAATGTTTTTAGAGATTGATTAGGTATATAACAGAGTGTGGTACACGGGTCTTATTTAAACTCAGAATATTGGGAGTTTCTTATTATGCCAGTCGCAGACCAGCCCTGAGGAAGACCGCGAAAATATGGTCGAAACGTCGGCAACACAGCCTTCGACGCGGCGTCACCCGGACAGTTCAGATGATTCATAAGTAAATATTATTTGAAATTAAAATAAAATTCGGCAATACTGCCAGCGTATTTCTCGAGATGAATCTTAGAAATATTAGAAATTAGATTGGTCATTAGGTTCTGAATGAAGCGCCTCAAATTATTAAATATTCCGAATTAATCCCCTCCATATTACATTGCTCTTCGAGAAAACGGTTGCGAGAAATCTTGTTCTTCCTTGCAATATTTGTAACGCTTATGAAATATGCATTTACAATGCAACTCAATCTTAAGACGAACTGAAGTATAGGCGCAGTCTCTAGGAACAAAAGAAAGAAAAAGACAAGAAAACAATTAATCATAGCAAAGGTCCGCGCATGTAGGATTTCAAACCTGGGGCGTCGATAATGTAGTCACTAGACATGGGTGCTGTCAGTCTGACAAACACTGCGCCGACCAATACTAATTTCAGCACAAAGTCACAAACTAAATCTGAAATCGCCATTGGTCAGGAAGAAGAAAGCAAGAAAATGGTTAATGTGAGATCTCATACAAATCGAAACTAGTGGTTTATTTATTTATTTATTTGTTTGTTTGTTTATCTATTTATCTATCTATATCTATCTCTGTCTCTATCTCCGTCTCCATCTCTCTGTCTCTCTCTATCATCTCTCTCTCTCTCTCTCTCTCTCTCTCTCTCTCTATATATATATATATATATATATATATATATATATATATATATATATATATATATATATATAAATATGTGTGTGTGTTTTCTTCTCGAGTAGAATACAGTTGACTGGATGGTTTTATTGAACTTAGAGACATTTGTAAAACTAAGGTTAATTAAATAAAGTCTCCCAATCGTCCCATACATGGCGACCGCCAGCAATGAGACGAATTCCAAGAATCTTATACTGCCTTATCGCCGTGTTGACATTTTGGGAACTGACAATCGTCAAACAAAGCGCTGGAAATTCGAACTTTCAATTTCGAATTTTTTGCAATTTTCTAAAACACAGAGTTTGCCGAAAACTGTGTCCAGCACCACTATCTTTACAGTTCTTTGCTGTATACGCAGAGGAATATAAAGACAAAATTTGGAGCCGTTTTCGAGAAAATAATTGCTAAAAAATGTCAGTGTTTTATGTAAAAGTACTCACATCTTTGAAAGTTTTATGTAATCTTATTTCAAAATCTCTGATGAACAGTTTCGTTAAGGAGAAAATAATATCTTCAATATTGCAGTTGTAAGGAGACACCGAAAAAGTTTGGAACTCCAATTATCAAAAATTCAGGGGTGGTAAAGAAAAGCGATTTATGCCATTTCTTTATGCGTCTCTTGCTCTATCTGAGGGAGAAAGAAAAACAATTGGAAACATTTTGAGAAAATTTTCAAAAATGTTGAAAATTAATGTATAGTACTGGTCAAAATCAAAATATCTATTCGTTTCCAGTTCAAGGAGTTGCTAGATCAGTTAAATCGATTTGGGAATATTGATTTTGGAGAAGAACGTGCCTGCGGTTTAGCGGCTAGCATTGTTGATAGACAGACGGGGACACGTTTTTCCGTCAACCGATATTTGGGACGTACCAAACGTGGATTGTGACTAAAGAACAAAGTAATTTACAACACAGTAAAAAAATGATCCGTTACCAGGGTCTGTCAGTAAGAGTTTTCCCGTCAAAAAATCGCCGATTTCCACAGCAGCATTACATTAATTTACGTAAGTAGTGTAATGATTTGCAACAACCCCAGAACGCGCAGATCTCGAAAGCGAAATTTTATTTCATCAGATAGACATTAAACTACAGAAGAAACAATAGACGACGACGCGGACATATAATTTTCATAAATTAGCGGAAAAACGCGAAAAGCGTGAAAGGGCAATATAAACAATGGTCAGAACAGAATTTCAGGAAAAATCTAAAGCGAAAATCAGGAAAATCGAACCGCGAGTTAAGAAGATATAAGAAACGGTTCAAATTGCAGGCAGAACGTTTAGAAACGTATACAATGGAACCCATTGTTGTGATAGCAAAAGAATCAAAGAAACCAGTTTTCATAAATCTCTCGAGAACGCCTTGATGAAATGATTTCAAACTTTCTGGAATTGTAGAGTATAATATTAAGATCACAACAAAATTAGCCACGGCACGGGAAAAGTAACACAGAACATAGATAAATTGAATATTTGGATTTATTACGTGAGGGATTAGTAAAAACAAACGACGCACCGCCTGACGTAGTGGAGTGACGTCATCATGGATGAATAACACGAAAATAATTATTTTAAAGGAAGAAAAAGAAGGGGAAGAAATATAACGATGTGACATTTCTTAACTAAAGAATAGACAATTGATGAAACCAGTAATGAAATGCAAGACGCCCGTAAAACGTAGAACTATGAACATATTACGATGTGTTTTTGCAGTGATGGGTAGGTGTTTTTTAAAAAGTTTCCAGCTTATGGACCAACAATGCAAAAGAGAGGATAGTTCAGTATGAGTTGAGCTCTCGCAGGGTACGCATGACCCGTATCAGAGTGATAAGAAATTCGGAATGTTTGCGTAATTAGTTTATGAAAGTTTATGCGGGAACGCTATCAATTAGATGAAGACATTTTTAATATCGTGGAGATGAGGTTTAAATTATCCGCGAACAATTTAGTGGACTAAATTGCAAAAACGGTAATTCGCGTAAGTTAAGACGTGAAAACGATCGAACATTTTTATGAAACTTGATGAGTTCGTGCGAGGTGCATTGTACAGTTTTGAACGGAGACTTTGATGGTGATTCATGGATTTCAAGAACTGGTAGCGGCTGTTTGGATGGAGTTGGGTACACGAGCTGTGTACCAAAACATTGGTCGACAACGGGCGATGGCAGTGTGTGTCGCCGCATATTAGCAGCACTAGGAAAGTCGCATGAACAAATATGTATCTATATTTTTATTTGAAAGGTAAAGAGGGGGAATGAAGATTTTGAAGATTCTGTCGAAGTCCAAGTCATGCTGATTAAGTTAAGAGTAATAACAGTATAAAGTCACGACAGAATGCGCATTCCGGTATGAATGTTTACTTTGTTTATGTTTTTAAGTATGAATGATGTTTTGTATTTGTTTATGTTTCAATCCAGGGTATTTATGTCAAGGTGTAAAATTTTGCATGCTATAACAGGGGCAATTTATATAAAAGGGGTATCAAATAGCTGCCTTGACAACTGGTTAATTGAAAGAAAAAGCAAATAAATGAATGAACGCTCATTGCGGTTCATGTATACCTGGATTATGAGTACTGTTTTGTATTTAGCTAGAAACTGACCCAGGCACGAGCGTGCAGGTATCCCGTTTCACTCGTATGGATTGATCATTAGTAGTCAGGCCCAGCCAAGGCTCCCAGGCATTGTGACCATCCGTTTCCCCCGAAGCCTCAGGAAAGCGGGTCACATTAATGTCCTGAACAAGAGACCAGCTGTTTGAACGCGCGCCAACGCGGAATGATATGAGAAGGTAACAATTACCTAAAGAGATCAATAGAGATCGCCACGTTAGATCGGGCGAGCCCTGTAGTTGACGGAGAAAAAGTCGTTCTTTCTCTAGACAACAGCGGACCAGTTCGGACGTGCCGACCTCAAGACGGGAACTTGTGCTGCAACGGACTACAGGAAGGCATTCTATGAAAAACTCTTCAAGAAGACTAGAAGAGGTAATTATCTCCTTACAATTGATATAAACGTATTCTCAAAGAAAGAGACGAAGTGAAACATTTTAATTTTGCAATTTGAGAAGTGATAAGAGAAGTAATGAATAGACATGAACTAACCAATGAATTCGTTTCTTTTATTTTCAGTTTATTTTTTTCTCTCGTTAATTTCGTTTATCGTCGTAATAGTGGCTCTTGTAAATCTGTAGTGCTCAATTTAAAAGAATTCGTCGCCAATACAATTCTATCTGAGCATACGAAAAAGTTTCAACTGAATACGAGACGGTGGGCACGTGCTGGTGAACAACGAGACTTCGACGGAAGAGCGAGCAGTTCTGTGGAGGGGACGGCGTCCTCAGACCGAGGTTGGTTACTTCAAGGCCGCGCCGCTGGGAGCTTCGCGTCGCACCCGAGAAGCGAAAACGTAAGGTCGTGCCTAGCGAACAGTTTCTAGATATTGGAAGGAAAGTTTAGGTTGCAGTCTTGGCGTAGAAAAAGAGGGGGGAGACGTATTTGTCATACTTAACGATAAGAAAAGTATAATTACAATTTCTTTCCACCCCTAGCACGCGAGTAAAGAATCAATCTTTTCTTTCAAAAAGAAAATTGGAAATGTACAGTTATAACTGGTAAAACTAGAAAATGAAGGAGTAATCAGTTACAGATATTCTCAGAATTGTTTTGTTGAAAGAGAGAGAGTAATTTATTACGGACAAGATCAATTCAGAATTGTCAGACTTGATTTTTAAGTAGAACTTGTTAATTTGTAAAAAGTAAACATTTCTAAACCTTTCTCATGATTGAAGAAAGTAGTAACTGAAATTGAATGTTCAGAGAGAGAGTAAGAAACCTTGTATATAGTGACTAGTGTGTTTTGTGTTTTTTTTTCCTTTCAGCATTTTATGATCAGTGTGTATTTAAATTATCTTCTGATTGGTTTGTGTAATTGTAATAACAGCAAAACTTTTATAGAATATATTTGAGTGTGTGAAAAGTGATTCTCCTTGTATTTTTTAAGTAATTGCATCCAATCCACAACGTTCTGCACGACCCTGAACCCCGACATTCTTCTTATAAATTTTTTTTTGTTTGCGTCCACCCAGAAAACCCCCATTCTGAGCTAGTCGGACGGGTGGGTCGGTATATGCTAGCTGAGGTACGGGCAACAGGGGAGTGAGGATATTGTTTTGTCAGAGAATGTCAATGAAACCAGGCGTCAATCAAACGAAGATCTACGAAGTGTAGGATTATGATAGGAAAATAGTAAGAGCTACGGCACCATAGTGTTTTGAGAATTTCAAGAAACGGCAAAGTGCGTAGGTGAATGGAGCAGGTGGGACGGATACAGTAAGGAACGATTACAGTGTCGCCCCAACGACGAGGGCGCGACGGAGGTAGGAAACATTGCAGTGGCTCCCCAACGTGTGGGCGTGAATAGGGTGAATACGGGAGAGGATAGAGGCCCGGAAATATTATAATATCGATTCTTTACACCTTCGTAGTACAGAACTGAATATAAAATCTCCTTATGTCTAAGTAACGGAGACGTAACTATGATCATATCACCTAAAACTATTATCGAAGTCTAAAATTTATTGTCGCTAGAATTTCTCTTATATTTTACTAATACATTTTTAAAATTTCTATAAAGTTTTAAGAATGACGTGAGTGGTATAGAAATAAACCCTTTCAGAAAACAATTTCCTTAAAGTATTAAAAACAGAAAATAAAATTCTTTTCCCAAAGTTGTAGCCAAAAAGAAGGAAGTTTAAATATTTACTTTTTCTACAACGAGTGCACATGATACAAATTCACTACATCACATTTATATCATAGAGTGCTTTTAAAATTTTCTTATCGACAAATAGTATTTTCTTGAAAAGGAGTGTCTTACATACGTTGACGTCGCATAATTTTATCCGCTAATAGCTCTTTTTCTTCATGACTGGAAATCCCATTTGTAACACTAAAAGGACGTTGAGCAAGACAAAGTTTTAAAAGCATGGATGCTTGTAATCAAACTGCTTTTTCATATTTTCTGAATAATTTATTCTTCTTCCCTTTTTCGCGTAAGAGACATTTAAAACTCGGAGCCAAAAACAAAAGTTGAGAATTGTTTCAGCAAATGTAAACGACAAGAGAGAGAACGAATGGTTCGTAGCATGCAACGAAGAAGGAGGTTTCAAAGATGAAATGAGATAATAAAGAGAAAAACAACTTAGGACGAAGGAAAACAGAAATCTAGTGGCAAAATGAATATCTTACGTTTTGATTTACTGAGGAATGTAGCACTCGGTCTTCAATTGCAGAACCATATTCTGAGATATGGCACGAAACAGATTGTAAATTCTCAGAAAAGAGAAGAAATTTCTTTGCCTTAATGCCAAGAGGAGCTTGCACATACAAGAATCATCGTTGCGGGAAACGAAATAGAGCTTAGTTGGCGAAACTGGCGATTCACAGATGCGGAAGATTATTTCTCATGAGTCAGCAGCGCGCGAGATTGTATTGCACATAAATATCGTGCAATTATAAAAGAAGACCAGTTTGTATAACTAAATGTGAATTTAAATGAAATCGATGAGCTGTTAAAACGATATAATACACAAGCTGGTACGTTCGAAGTGGTTTGCCTGTTTTCGAATGTACCGATTTGTGCATATTGAAAATGCTTTCTCGTGAAAGATAATCCAAGTGTATTGTGTTCTCCCGTCTCTCCTTCCATTGAATTATTTCTATTTAAAATTGGAAATATTAATATTAGTTCTTAAAGCAGAAAGTACTATTTATTTTGTTATTGATTTATTCATTATATTATCGTCGATAATAAGAAAAACAAATTACTATTTCCCCTAACATTTAGTTCTATTAAATATTTCATGTTTTTGTCAATTACGCTCTATTCATAATCCTTTCTCTATTCCTTTCAGCCCTTTATTTCTTTTACAATTAGTTCAAAATGTTTAATGAACTTTTTATTACATGACGTTCTTCAATCTACAATATCGTAACTTTCCATGCGGCAAAAACTGGGCTACGAGTTTTCTAGATTAGACCAAGAGATCAAAGATATGATTAAGTCGAGCTCATAAGGATAATATCGAGATTTTTACCATCTAGTTACGCGATTTCGCTCGGCAAGTTCAGAAAATTAATTCCGCGCCGTCCTAGCGCCTTTGAGATCGGACTTTGTAACCTGAGGGGCCGCCGGCAGCCACGAGAGGATGGAAGGGGAAGGAGGAAGGGTTTGCCTAGCGCCTTTGGGTTTGAGCCCCCGACCGCACAAAAGGAGGCGGAAGGCTGGGCCTTGAAAGGGTAGCCTGGCAGAAGGCGTTTAGGAGGTGGCGGCGACGACACGTCAGTCGCCGCGAAACCGGAGGTAATGATGGGAACAGAGGAAGTCACGCTACTAGAAGGTAAATCAGTAATAGGGTGATGGTGATAATGCTGGAATAAAGACAATAATTCATAGGGATTGGAATGGAGACGAAAATACAGAAGGATAGTATGATAATCGAAGCCGTGATGGAAGCTTTGGTGAAGTTACTATAATCAGCTTAGGGGCTTATACATCTGTCCCTACTATATATTTTCCAGATGTCTTATTATCCAAAATTCTGTAACGAGTTGTTTTGTGTATTGTTTGATGTTGCATGCACATTCTGCTTTCCGTTGTTTCCGAACATCAGCGCTGCCTATTCGCTTCATTAGAATGAGAAAAGAACTGAAAAATAACTACATTTTAAAATAGGAAATAGTTAGTAATTGAATAAAAGAGTTGTAAATGTAAAAGGATGACCGTACAATTTTCAAACAAAAATTGCAGGTACTAAGAATATTTTAATTTTTCACTCACTCACTTCTTTAAGCAGTCAGTTTTTCTTATCCCAGAGCCCAAAATTGAAAATGACAGTTTTGTTTTAGATTTTCAGAAGGATCTGTCCAAGATGGTTTAGTTTCGTTTAGGATTAACAATGATTGTTTCAGGTGATTCGGGAGCGTCAGTTTCCTTTCCTAGACCTCTGGTTCCACCACTTTCGGTCTGTCTAGAAAGGACACAGTATCTTCAGCGTACAATAATTTTCACTTTTTCGAACACGTAGAATAGAGATAGTAAAACAATGCTGCAAATGCAAAAACTGTCAATTGTTTCACAGAAAAACTCCATTGTATCGGTCTCTATTATTAATAATGTGCATTTTTCTTTATCAAATGTGTAGAAAATTACTTTTTAGAATACACAGTAGTAAGAAGCCCCATTTTCTGGATCATTGTTTGGTGGACTTTTCTGTCAACCTTCTTGTCTGTCTGTCTGTCTGTCTGTCCATGCTTCTGTGAAAAACACTAGCGATTACTCCGCACACAGAATTTCTACCGAAATCGATATTCCCTTGTCAACCTGTCTTATATCACGACCCTTTGAATTTGAAACGCATGTTTTAATTTTCAGGGGTTGTCTACATGAAGTTCCTACGGCTTGTGTAACCCTGCGACCGGTAAGTCAAAAATAATCATTTATATCTTTAACAGAAATATTTCCGTCCATCACTCAAACGCCCTTAAAAATCCGCCTCCCTCAAACAAATAATATCAAAACGAAAACAAAAGGAAATGAACAATAACGACAAACGTCTGTTTCCGATTCAGTGATTTTCCACACAGAGAATTCACGCCCAAACTGATGTTCTTTCTCTATAAATCTGGTTTACCGTATGTCGGGACCCTTCGAATTTGGAAGGCATATTATAATTTTGGGGGTTCTCGATATGAAGCCCTTTCGACACAAGGCTCATAACTCAGCGGCTGGTAAGTCCAAAAGCATTTTTTCTACGTTCATCAGAAAAATTCACGTCTATCACCTAAACGACCCTTAAACTCTGCCTCATTCAAAAAGAGAAAACCAAAACGAAAACAAAAGAGAAGAAACAGTAACGACAAACGCGCATTTCCTATGCGACGATTCCCACAGAATTTTCACCAAAACTGATATTCCCCAATCGATCTGGATTTTGTCGCTAACCTTCCTTTTGAAAGGAATATATTCATTTCTGGGGTTCCCCACATGAAGACCCTACGACTGATAAGTCGTGCACTTCTGCATCTTTTGAGTCAAAAATCTTTTTTTTTTACCTTCAACGGAAAGATTTCCGTCCATCACGTCAATCTCTGCGACTGATAAGTCATGTACTCCTGCATCTGATTAGACAAAAAGCATTTTTTTCTACGTTCAACAGACAGATTTCCGTCCATCACCTAAACATGCCGAAAAAGTCTGCCTCCCTCAAATAGAGAAAACCAAAACGAAAACAAAAGAGAAGGAACAATAACGACAAAACGCGCTTCCGAAACGGGGATTCCCCGCAGCGGGGGTGCCGCCGTCGGTGCACGCGCACGCCCATTCCCCGCGGGCGCTCGCTTATCTGGCACGCGTGCTCCGGAGGGCGTGCCTCGCGTCATCGCGCTGGATGGATGGCCTGCCCGCGCCGCATCGCCGCCCTCGCCGCCCACGCCCCTCGCCCGCCAGTGACAAGTCCCAACTTCGCCTCCCGGTGCAGGAAGCGAACTGTTCGTGCCTCGCTCGTGCGCACAACTCTCAATCCAATTTTTATTTTATTTTATTTTATTTACATTTTTGGAGGCTTTGTTTTGTTCCTGACTTCGAAATATAAAGTAGATGTGCTTATTTAAATTGTTCTTGGTTATCGCCATAAACACGGAATCAAGTACAGTTAATAGCGGTGGATGGATGGCCTGCCCGCGCCACATCACCGCCCTCGCCGCCCACGCCCCTCGCCCGCCAGTGACAAGTCCCAACTTCGCCTCCCGGTGCAGGCGGCGAACTGTTCGTGCCTCGCTCGTGCGCACAACTCTCAATCCAATTTTTATTTTCTTTTATTTTTCTACATTTTTTGGAGGCTTTGTTTTGTTCCTGACATCCAAATATAAAGTAGATGTGCTTATTTAAATTGTTCTTGGTTATCGCCATAAACACGGAATCAAGTACAGTTAATAGCGGTGGATGGATGGCCTGCCCGCGCCACATCACCGCCCTCGCCGCCCACGCCCCTCGCCCGCCAGTGACAACTCCCAACTTCGCCTCCCGGTGCAGGAAGCGAACTGTTCGTGCCTCGCTCGTGCGCACAACTCTCAATCCAATTTTTATTTTCTTTTATTTTTTTACATTTTTTGGAGGCTTTGTTTTGTTCCTGACATCCAAATATAAAGTAGATGTGCTTATTTAAATTGTTCTTGGTTATCGCCATAAACACGGAATCAAGTACAGTTAATAGCGGTGGATGGATGGCCTGCCCGCGCCACATCACCGCCCTCGCCGCCCACGCCCCTCGCCCGCCAGTGACAAGTCCCAACTTCGCCTCCCGGTGCAGGAAGCGAACTGTTCGTGCCTCGCTCGTGCGCACAACTCTCAATCCAATTTTTATTTTATTTTATTTTTTTACATTTTTTGGAGGCTTTGTTTTGTTCCTGACATCCAAATATAAAGATGTGCTTATTTAAATTGTTCTTGGTTATCGCCATAAACACGGAATCAAGTACAGTTAATCGCGCAGGGTGGATAGCCTGCCCGCGCCACATCACCGCCCTCGCCGCCCACGCCCCTCGCCCGCCAGTGACAACTCCCAACTTCGCCTCCCGGTGCAGGAAGCGAACTGTTCGTGCCTCGCTCGTGCGCACAACTCTCAATCCAATTTTTATTTTCTTTTATTTTTTTACATTTTTTGGAGGCTTTGTTTTGTTCCTGACATCCAAATATAAAGTAGATGTGCTTATTTAAATTGTTCTTGGTTATCGCCATAAACACGGAATCAAGTACAGTTAATCGCGCTGGATGGATGGCCTGCCCGCGCCGCATCACCGCCCTCGCCGCCCACGCCCCTCACCGCCAGTGACAAGTCCCAACTTCGCCTCCCGGTGCAGGAAGAGAACTGTTCGTGCCTCGCTCGTGCGCACAACTCTCAATCCAATTTTTATTTTCTTTTATTTTTCTACATTTTTTGGAGGCTTTGTTTTGTTCCTGACATCCAAATATAAAGTAGATGTGCTTATTTAAATTGTTCTTGGTTATCGCCATAAACACGGAATCAAGTACAGTTAATAGCGGTGGATGGATGGCCTGCCCGCGCCGCATCACCGCCCTCGCCGCCCACGCCCCTCACCGCCAGTGACAAGTCCCAACTTCGCCTCCCGGTGCAGGCGGCGAACTGTTCGTGCCTCGCTCGTGCGCACAACTCTCAATCCAATTTTTATTTTCTTTTATTTTTTTTCATTTTTTGGAGGCTTTGTTTTGTTCCTGACATCCAAATATAAAGTAGATGTGCTTATTTAAATTGTTCTTGGTTATCGCCATAAACACGGAATCAAGTACAGTTAATCGCACTGGATGGATGACCTGCCCGCGCCGCATCGCCGCCCTCGCCGCCCACGCCCCTCACCCGCCAGTGACAAGTCCCAACTTCGCCTCCCGGTGCAGGAAGCGAACTGTTCGTGCCTCGCTCGTGCGCACAGCTCTCAATCTAAATTTTTTACATTTTTTTTTGGAAGCTCTGTTTTTTTCCTCACTTTGTAATGTAAGGTGGATGTGCTTATTTAGGTTGTTCTTGGCTATTGCTATAAAGAGTGAATCATGTACAGTTAATCATGCTGGATAGATGCCCTGCCCTTTTTTTATTTTGGAGGCTTTGTTTTGTGCCTGACTCCGGAAAGTAAGGTGGATGTCCTTATTTAGGTTGTTCGAGGTTATCTCAATAAACACTGAATCAAGTACAGTTAATCGGGTAATAAAATAATCTCGAGGATTGATATGGAGTGATTCGCTACATTCAGCAATACCCCAAAAATAGTGAGAGTTGGGTACTCAAATAGCAACGTTAATGTCAAATACGCAAATGTTTAGTCTGTCTTTTAATGAGGAAAGGTAGATTGGATTCCTAGATGTAGAAAAACGGTTTAAAATGAACAGACAGAATTCACAATTAACATCCCAAAATGAAGAAATAAAACGATATTTGAAACTTATCTCAAAGATGAAAGGGATTTTTTTTAAGATTAGGAGCTGTAAGTTTTGTTTGTGTGTGTGTGTGTGTGTGTGTGTGTGTGTGTGTGTGTGTGTGTGTGTGTGTGTGTGTGTAATTACAACACATTACCCTTTGCACTTGTAATTGCCTCAGATTTAGCAACATACTACGTCAAGAAGTAAGACATTTCTTTCATAAACCGGAACTCGAGGAAACTTTTTTGAAACTGCGCAGTGTTGTAGCCCTACTCCAGAAGATAGACATGTGAATGAATAATCGAAGTTGTGATGCACGTTTCTGAAATTGTAACGCTATTATATGCGATAAATTTTTCATCGTTAGAAAGGATGTGAAAATTCCGATAAAGAGGTGAACGACGCGAATTAAATTATAGTTCCATGTTTGTTTTTCAAATTGGAGTACGTATCTCAGTATGAATGAAAAGCACAGAAAATTACCTGTAAAAAGAAAATAAAAACAATTTTGTAACACTAGAACATAACGTTCTATTTTCCTCATAATGTAATATTAAGTCCGTTTTACACGGTAATTTTTCCATCATATTTTTGTTCAGAGAATGGATGGAAATAGACGTTTCTTCGGAGTACTATCTCGGTATCGAAACTGGATTATCCAGTGTTTTACACGGTCATTTCGTTGTCCATTAGTAATCATGATAAAATTGTTTCTCTCGACTCCGCAAAAAAAAAACACGCTTAATTCGGTGCAATTTCTCTTGAACATCTCGTAACAAGAGGGGAATATAAGTCCTTTCAGGGCGTTTCCGAAACATATATTTCAAAACACGCGCCGTTCGGAACCTGCGATTGACAGTCCGCTGCCAATGCCCTTCGTGACAGCCAACCAGCGCACACTCGGGAAACGCCATCGAGGTAAGAGGGTCGGTGGTTGACGCGGGACTTGAGGGGAAAGAGAGGGAACAACGGTGGCTTGTGGACGGTTGGAGCATTCCGCGGACCATGCGAAATTTACTGCGCTGACGCAGTGGCTATTTCTGCGAATACCTTGACCTGTCTCAAAGATATACTCGGCTAGCGCAAGTTTTTAAGAGAACTACAACATGGAACGAAGAAAGTGTGAGATATCTCTCCACTTAAATGAGCTCTCATCCCTTCCAAAGCAGTTCTTCGCAAGCTTGCGAAACGCGAACGCATTGCTGTGCAGTGTTACATTCATAACTATTGTGTTAATCGAATGTTATATTAACATTCTCGTACGTTTTAAAGCGAGTTGCAATTACAAATCCATTCCGAAGCATGTGAAAACCCAAATGTACTTTGTAAACGTATGTAGTAGCCTACTTTTAATGCGTTTTGAAAAACTGAAGTTAGTGTTCGTTTTTCTGTCAAGTGTGTTTGTGCAACTGACAATAAATAGCGTCGAAATAATTAAAATGACATGACAATGAAAAAGTTACAGAAAAAATTGCTGAAAAGAAACAGCGTTTACTGAAGCAACACAGACGTTGGTTTTCGTCATACAGTGTAGACGGCAAGCTATCCAGATTTTTTGAGTATTGGGTAAAGAAACTTGACTTTTAACCTTAAATTTGTACAGCGAGCTCATGGTAAATACTCTACAGCAAAAGTGCGAATAAAGATGTTTCGAATCAGTATGTAAAATAGAACTCTTGTCACCCTTTGAGAAACCGTTCTGGATTGTGCCGAGTCATCATGCGGTAACCCGACCCAAGTCGTAAATATTTCGGAGGGGTCCTTGCCGAGCAAAGTCGAAACGCATGTTGTGAAAAGACATACTACTAAAAAGGAACGTTGAGCATGCTATCAAATTTCATAAGATGCCTTGTGTTTATTAGTCATTATTTATGTTAAAGAATATATGTGTGTGCTTGTAATGTATGCCTGTATATGGCATATATGTGTGTGTGTGTGTGTGTGTGTGTGAGAGAGAGAGAGAGAGAGAGAGAGAGAGAGAGAGGGAGAAAGAGAGGAGAGAGGGCGGGAGGAAGGGTGAGAAGAGAGGCTTAGGACCTAATAAGAAGACTTTGGGCCTAATAACATGACCACGAACCGCCAGAGAGTTAGGTTAAAGTATCATTATTTATAGGTTAATGGCCTAAAGGTTTCAAGTTCAAACAGATACTTACGGAGCGACGTATAGTTTTATCTTTAAAACGTTTGCCCACACCAAAACCGAAGATTCTAGTTGATTTGAAGCAGTACAAATATCAGAGGAGAAGTATTTGTTCATTGCATTCTACTTAGTTTCGGGATTGATTCAGAGAATAATTTTAGTTATTGCAATCTTTTTTTCTTGGTTCCCAATGATTACAGCTGCCGCGAAAATGTTGAAATAAATTAATTAGGTAATTGCGTGTAACCCTAAATAACCCATTAAATGCCAAAAAACCTATTTCGATGTCTTCGAAAGTACGACAAATTTTGCGGGACCGGAAGTTCTTGCATCACACTTCAATACGGCATATCCGATAGGAATGATCTGCTTATTAGAAATATAATGGTACACCGTTAAGAGAGCGATAAAAGCTTTATTTTTCGTATTTATCGGATAGTGGACAATATGTTTGTGACTTTTCACTTCTCTTGTTTGAGTTTGCGTAACCTCAATTCAAGATAGGAATTTCAGTGCCTATTATTACCTATTAACTCGCTACTTCATTATATTGTGTGTCTGATGTTAAATATCCGACGTCCTTCCAGATATTTCAACCTATAAACTAGCAGTCTTTGGGAACGCAGCCATGAATATTCTATTTAAAAAATGTATTTATATTATCCGTTTATTTTGTAATTCATGGTACATTCGAGAGCCAAATTGCTTACTTTTGTACTCTACGTTTTTTAAAGAAATAAAGTGTTTGTTGATGCAATGACTGACAATCACATGGTTAGTAATTCAGATAAAAATTTAGTATTTGGTTACATAAGGTAGTAAGTCGGCTAGATCGACGACAGTGAATAACCCACAAAATGCTTTAAATAAAAGCAAAATCTTTGTTCTTCAAGATGGTAAGAAAAAAATTGGCCCTTACCGGCCTAATTGATGAATTAAATAGGTTTAATTTAGTACAGGCTCTTATGGGAAAACTTTCGCGGGCATAGGTTTTTTTTTTGTTTTTTATATGGTGAAAGTACTTTTTTCTTTCAGTCAATAAGTAGTATTTTTTACGATTGTGATTACATTGTAAGAAGTAATTAATAAAAAAACTAGTGTTAAATTCATCGCAAGCGAAGTACTGCCTTTCAGCCTAGAAGTTATGCTGTACAAATCATACCTATTACAACTATACACTGTTTCTCTTGGGGAACGAGACAAAACCACCCAACTTTAAATTTAATACCACACACATTATCGGACGATAATTCACTTTCATTGTAAACAATGTGGAGTAATATTCAACGCCGAAAGAAAGAAAAGACGGGCGCCGAAGTAAGCTTAGCCTCTATTAGGTATTGCCAACTTATGAAAATAAAAAAATCAAGCGAGAGACTAAATTTATTAGTAAACATTGTATTTATAGAGCAATTATACAATATTTATCTTGTAACAATTTAAAAATAATTATTTAAATGCTCCGTTCTCATTTGCAAGCAGCTATTATTAATCTGTTGATAATCTGGTAATAAATGGTCGAGTATTTGACTAGCGACTGGCACGAACATCCTACTTTAAGTATGAAGTTGGGGAGAACATACTAATATTATTCAAAATAGATGCATCTATCACTTCATAACATGAATTCCGAAAGACATAAGTCTTCAGTTTACGACAGCAGACAAGAAAATGACGTAACTAAGTTAATTTTAATTCAATCAACGATGCGATACTCAGGCCATCAGGCTTACTCTTCCGTCTGAACACGCAAATTTCGCTAAGCTCCTTCCACCATCTAGCGGAGAAAGAAGTTATCATTTGGGCGACAAAACAGGTGGTTTAAATTAACCTCAAAGGCTTATTTTAGGCTTGAAGATCTTTCACATACAGTAAATTTTCAACATGATACAGCTGACTTAACCTCCCCTCCGAAGAAAGGTGTAAGGAGGATATTTTTTCGCCCTTAAAAATTGGCCTCGATTGGGTTTGAATCCGCAAACTTGGGTAAAACATCACGATTCGCAAACCGTCGCGCCACCAAAGCTACAATGTTGTCGTCTTAATACAATTTGTTTTTCTTTAAATAGATTGCCATCCATGACCTCATTTCAACGGTCGTTGCTCCTCTGTCATCCTCATCGAGACACTTAGAAACTTTAGTCTCTCGGAGGAACTTAGCAACCACGAACGTCTGCTGAGAATACAAATACGTGCACTTTACTTGACAAATATTGAAATTCATGCAGCGTTATGAGGTCCTATTTGGAATTACGTTACTGCTTCACTAAATCGAAATTTCGTGTTGGCTCGCAAACTCGGGTTATGGGACTATTACGTAGATTTGATGTATGCACTAATAATATAAATGGAGGTTGCCGCTGTAGCTGACCTAGAAAGGTCCCCAATATGTCTCTTACTTTAAGCACTTCTTCTTCCTTTAAGGAAGATAAGGGACATTTTGAGGAATCGCGGAAAGTTATTTGTAATATAATTTGTTTATGGATTCGATCTTTTATGTGGAAATAGCTGCAGTTTGCATGCGTGATAAAATCTTTTTGAGATGAGGTTTTGCAGACGAAGATGGAAACAAGAAAGATTTTAATCTGAGATGATTTCTTCAATGTGTATTCCAGGCTTACGGAGGAATTTAATGTTTCATGAAATGTGATAATATAGCCTACACTACAAGCTAGTCATAAAACAAACAACCTAAGTGGTTATTTGAAAGAAACTGAAAAAAGTACAAATGCCTTGCTTGAAAGAAAAAAATATTCAAGAAAGAACTCTTATTCATTTAGTCAGTTATTTTCTAAGCGAGTCAAATAGTTCATTAGGTCAATTATATATTTCTGATGTATTTATCTCTAAATAAGGTCCTAAGATATGCCCATAATTCTCAGGTCTTATATGTTCATCACCTTGAAGGACACAAAATGTCGAACAGAATAAATCGAAATTTAAAAATATATGTAATGTACATAATCAATATAAATACTACAACATTTTAGTGCATATGAACTCATTTATTTGCATTTTTATTAACATTTCAATGTTCATCTGATTATCCGACCTTTTTTGTATAATGATCCCACAGATACTGTACAAGCCATTCCCGAGACTACGGTTAACAACGTTATTACCTCGATAAGACACGCCTCCTGCTGCTCGCTCAAAATCCACCTGTCCATGCACGTCAACCTCGTTACACACGTATGACGCACTCGCAGGCAAATTTCGCCTCTGCTTTCACGCCGACCTCCTACGCCGTCGCGTCCTCCGCCTCTTCCCGTCCGATAATGAAGGAGCGGAACCCGATTTCGCGATGCAAATCGGGACCGCTTCTTCCGCGCCAGTATCTCGCCGGGCGCGGCAGCGACGAGGCGTCCTCATGCCTCACGCCTCACGACTTGCACTTCGGAGCGGAAACGAGGATCCTCGCGTGCACATGGCCGTATAGCCCAAGACTACGAGATTTATTCATGAAAAAAGGACGAAAAGGGGAAAAAAGCGAGGCTAGTCACGACGGCAAGGCAGGACGGCAGGACGCAAGGTGAGGACAGGGATTATCCAGGACGGGGGTGAGTATGGGGGTGAGGATGGAGGTGAGGATGGAGGTGAGGATGGGAGGTGAGGACGGGGTGAGGACGGGGGATGAGGACGGGGATGAGGACGGGGGATGAGGACGGGGTGAGGACGGGGGTGAGGACAGGGGGGTGAGGACGGGGGTGAGGACGGGGGTGAGGACGGGGGTGAGGACGGGGGTGAGGACGGGGGTGAGGACGGGGGTGAGGACGGGGGATGAGGATGGGGGTGAGGACGGGGGAGGACGGGGGCTGAGGACTGTGAGGACGGGAAAGCGAGGACGCGAGAGTGGCGACGAGCTGCGGCGCACACGCGCGTGTCAACAGAGAGCGGCAGCGTCGCGGACAGCCGACCGTGTAATGCACTGTACACAAACCGAGGTCTCTGAGCTCGCAGCTCCGCACTCTGCCGCCTCACCCGCCATTCCCCCCCCCCCCCTGCCCGTCGCTCGCTTGCAGCTCGCGGACCCGCTCGTCTCGACGCTCGTTTTTCACAAAGGCGCGTGCGCATCCAAGATATAATAAATTGTGTTTGCTGTGTCCATGAATAACTACACAGCGCAATAAAGGAAGATGCCGACGTATTCGCTTTGGTCGCGGTGGACAGTGTCAAAATCAAGGAATCACGCCTCGTTATCCAAAAGGGTTTCGAGCTGAAATCTGATAAAGGCAAAACCTGGGAATTAATTTCGCATACAATATTTTCGTGATTTTTCATACATTTTCTTCTCTAAAGCAATCCAAGATATAATAAATTGTGCATTTACTACTACAACTTAACACAACATAATATCAGCAATGACAAAGTATCAATTACGGGTGCTAAAAGTTTAAATCGTGTTTTGTAAATTAAACGTAATTTTAATTCATACATGTACTTACTTTTACATTGATGTTGTTGCGTGTTCCCAGGTTGATTAAATAATTAACTATTTTATTCATAGAATGTACTCCAAACCAAAATAATTTCATGCAGTGATGTTGGAGATATTAGCAACCATTCAATTAATCATTTAAAAAAAAGTGCATGTTCTGACAACCTCAATACATGTTCTGAAAATAAAAAAGAGAAATAATATTGGGAGTCGAAGCAGGAACTATTGGTGCAATTGGTGCACATTTCATATTACAGGTAATTTTACACATAAAATAAAAAGCGATTACATTGCGCTGTATTCAGTACTCGCCATCTTGCGACGTATTATTACAAGATGATCCTCATACTCACATTCGTATTCCTCGAACATATTCGATTCTCATGAAAAAAATGGTATATCCCCATTGCGAATTCCGTTATCGCATACATTGGAAATCGCGAGGATGTAAAACAATTGTAATAATTCGTAACATGAGAGGTTTTCGACCAATGAGCGTTTGAATATGATGCAGAAATATACACGACTGAAAACTAATTTCACAAAAACGCGTGGAATCGCTGTACGCCTCTCAATTTCGTTTAATTACTTAATTCCACTCTGGCGAAATAAAATGACGATGGTTATTTATATTGCGTATGAACGACACGTTATTATAACACAGCGCAGAAATTGCTTTGGTTTGCTCTAACACACATGGGATGTTGTATCCCACATATAATCGAGATTGAGATTATCTCCTTAAACTACGACAGGACCCAACGACCATCCTACAAACAAGAGATGAAAATCATAGATCATATTTAATATGTCAGAATCCGAGTGGTGCAATCATCCTATCTTCGAGATACATTTTTCTTCCTTAAGATTTTGAAATGTCTTCATTCCCCGCCTTCACAACTTCTAAGCTAATTGCAAAAATTTGTATGTACTAAAAAGTCAGTAGTATCTCAAAATTATTTTATCTTCATCATGTTAATTCATATAGTAGTCATAATGAATTACTTTTAAAGCTACAATCAGATTCAATAAAACATACTACATCGTATTTTAATCAATTTCCGGTTGATAACTGAAAGTTCAATAAACATGTTCATAAGCAAGAGAAACATCATGTACTGTATCATTCACCTGTTTACAAAGTAAGCAAAATTGGAGTTTCTCCGATATGCTAACGCGAACATATTTGCACAGTATCACTTAGTCAACCCTTTTATATCCAAAACAACATTCTTCATTTCTAACGACCCATCGGAATGTCAACCGTAATTTTCAAACGCCCCAACATATGGTGAGCTTCTGCCAGACAGCCACGCGTGTAAAATGTGTATATCTGCACGTTCATACGTCTGCACCACGCGTGCAAACCGCCGCAAGGCCTCCTGCAGGGTTACGCGACGAAAAAAAAAGAAGACAGACGAAGACAAACAAAAAAAAACAACAAAGAAATAAACAAAGAAGTGTAAGCTGTCGTCTCAGATATCGCGCGTCTCGCCTCGCGTCGCCTCGCGTCGCCTCGCGTCGCCTCGCGTCGCCTCACGTCAACCTCGCGTCAACCTCGCGTCAACCTCGCGTCAACCTCGCGTCAACTTCGCGTCAACCTCGCGTCAACCTCGCGTCAACCTCGCGTCAACCTCGCGTCAACCTCGCGTCAACCTCGCGTCAGCCTCGCGTCAGCCTCGCGTCAGCCTCGCGTCAGCCTCGCGTCAGCCTCGCGTCAGCCTCGCGTCAGCCTCGCGTCAGCCTCGCGTCAGCCTCGCGTCAGCCTCGCGTCAGCCTCGCGTCAGCCTCGCGTCAGCCTCGCGTCAGCCTCGCGTCAACCTCGCGTCGCCGCGTAGTGTCGTGTCGGAGGACAACGGGCAGCTCTGGTGGTGCATTTCCGATGTGGCGGGGAGCGGAGAAAGAGTAGGAATAAAATGCCGACCCGCTCGATACAGAAGCGGGCGTTTTGGCTATTCACGGCTCTATCGCGACGGCTTCACGGTATTCAGTGCGCTTCGTACGCCGCCGCTGCGGAAGGAAGCGAAATAGGAATTTCAAGTATTGCGTCGCTCGCGCATCGCTGAAAGAGCGAGAACAGTTCGAGACCCGAAACGCGCGGAACGACGACTGCACTAGAGGACTTTTGTGACATTATTGTTTGGTTTCTTTCCGGATGTGGGAGACCTTTGAGGTTGTTTAGGGAAAAAGAGTTTCTGAATGTTCACCTCTTATTTGAACATGGATGTGTCCCCTTCATAGATGTGATTGATTCAAAATTTATTTACGCGCATGAACTATTTATCGCAGGTTTAAGTATCAGCTGCCGACCTGGATGACCGAGGTGGCTAAGAGCGAGTACCGACTCAGCGCTTCGGTCCGGAGGGTCGCGGGTTCGAGTCCCGCCTTGGGCATGGCTGTTTGTCCCTTGACTTTGTATGTATGTGTTGTCGCGGAGGGCCTCGCGTTCTGCTGACCCCAGATCAGAGAAGCCCGCAAGTGTGTTGGTGTCTAGTGTATGGTCGAATATGCGTCCCATCGGGGCGTAAAGGGTAACCTGCTGTTGGCTGGATAAAAGCCCTAGATTTTAAAAAAAAGTATCAGCTAATAAAGATTCAAGCTTTCAAGTTTATTTTATTTTTCTAATTTGTAATTTTGAATTAAGCGATTCCTTAATACAGCAAGAAGAATTCAAAAACTGAACCCTAGGAAAAATATAAAGTTTTCACGAAAATGTAATAGTTTTATAGGTTTAATTGAAGACCAATTAGACTCTTCAGTGAACTTAGGGTGATACGAAAATTGCAAAACATTAATCCTCACTTGTGAGGTTATGAAAGTGCTCTTCATAAACATGAAGCTCAGCGTAGAAATTGCATATAGCTACATAAACCTATTTTTCAGGTCAAACAGATGTACAGAATTATGATTGTTATATAAGGTTTAATTCACAAAGTTGGGTGTTACTTTCATTTGTTTATCATCGACTTGACATGCAAGTAGAAAGTTATTTTTACTTTTAAAATAATGATTTTTCAAAGTGCAGAACATGAGAGTGAGGTACAACAGCATTTTATGCCATCAAAATTATTGTTCAAAATTGTCGTGAAATGACAAATAGTATTTTCAGGAATATGTTAACGTGTGTTATCTCGTTTAATTGGAATAGTATTCTGACCTTATTTAAACACACAAAAATGTTTAAATTATTTTTTTTTAAATGTCAATGACTGTTTTAGTAGGGTCAGAATACTATTTCAATTAAACAGCATTTCTCTTTGGTCGTTAATGATGCCTTAGGGAAGGGGCACCTAACGAAGAACTTGAACATTCATTCAATATTTATTTTTGTGGTCCATATGCTTGTCTTCCACGTTCTGAACGAGTGGAAATTTTCTTGTGTAAGTGTGGGCGATCAGACACACCCGAAGAATTCTGAACAATTCTACCGTTTCATGTAATTCCCCGGGAAGCGCAAGTGAGCTCGAGACGCTCCCACCGAGTCCTGTTAAATTCCATTGCCCGTGCAGCGCCGAGTGCAGGTGCACCGACGCGGCGCAGTGTCGCGTTTCACGCGAGTGCAGTTTGTGCGCAGGGGCATTTCGGGCGTCGGCGGCGTCGCGACGCTGCGCGGCGCAGAGGCAACCCGAGGCAGCGCAGCGGCGTCACTCGACACGGAGCGCGCGCGTGCCCGGCGACTAGACGGCGCCGCCCGTCGCGGCGGGGGGCGCCCGCGGCTGAAACGGCGCGACAGCGGCGCCGACGACGTATGCGGCGGGGATGATGGTGGGAGCGGGAGGTGGACGACGAATTCGGAGAAAGCAGAAACCAAAGAGACAAACGCGGAGGCGAGGACGGTAGCGGGCGCGGGAACGAGAGCGGGAACGAGAGCGGGAACGGGGACGGAAGCGGGAACGGGAGTGGGGACAGGAGCGGGGACGGGGACGGGAGCGGGGTCGGGAGTGGGGTCAGGAGCAGGATTGGGGCGGGGTCGGGAGCGGGGTCGGGAGCGGGGTCGGGAGCGGGGGGAGCGGTCGGGAGCGGGGTGGAGCGGGTCGGGAGCGGGGGGAGCGGGTCGGGAGCGGGTCGAGCGGGTCGGAGCGGGAGCGGGTCGGAAGCGGGGAGCGGGGTCTGGAGCGGGGACGGGGAGCGGGTCGGGACGGAGCGGGGAGCGGGGTCGGGAGAGCGGGGTCGGGAGCGGGTCGGGAGCGGGGTCGGGAGCGGGGACGGGAGCGGGGACGGGAGCGGGGACGGGAGTAGGGACGGGAGCAGGGACGGGAGCGGGGACGGGAGCGGAGACGGGAGCGGGGACGGGAGCGAGAGCGGGACGGGGGAGGGGGCGATGGCGGAGGAGCGGGCGGAGGCGGGGGCGGGGATCGGGTGGAGGTCAGCGAAATCGATGGAGGCAACAACTAAGGAGGCAAACGCGGAGGCGGCAGTGGCTACGGGATAGGCGATAGCGACGGTGGTGGTGGTGATCGTTGTGGTCGGGCGGGCGGGGCGGGGCGGGGGGGGCGGGACGGGGCGGGACGGGGCGGGACGGGGCGGGACGGGGCGGGACGGGGCGGGACGGGGCGGGACGGGGCGGGACGGGGCGGGACGGGGCGGGAATGAGGAATGAGGTGGTCGCGGGGGCATGCGGGAACTGGGAGTGGGTTGGGTACTTTGACTGAGAATGTTGTGGGGACGGGGATTTGGGCGGGGAATGGGGCGGGAACGACACACATATCGACATGGAATAGACGCCGAAGGAGAAGAACTTGGGGGAAGGAAGAGGAGGAAGAAGGTAGATTGTCACGAAGATGCGCACCTCGTGACCGTAGCCACTATGGTAACGGACCGAGCGCAAGTAGATCTAACAGAAGCAACGGACTGCGAGAATGTAACTCTAGAGGCATAAACGTGGAAGAGACATTCAGAGAGAAGGGAAAAGAACGGAAGGAGTCCAGCGAGGATTGTGATGCATCGTTGATAAGGGGGAACGTGAACCAGTGAGTGCAGAAACTTCATACCGAGGTAATACTCGGAGATGAATGCAACTGTTGATACAGTAAGAAAATGGGGGTGTAAAAGACACGGTTATGCAAGCAATGATGTGTACTAGATAGACGGAACGAGACGGGTCAAACAGGAACAAATGAAAACATAGGTAGAGGAGGTCGTGAGTAATGTGTTAAACGTGAGGACCTGTGGGCAATGTTGTAGCAAATTGAGTGAAGAATAGATGAGAAGAGCTTGGGAGAGTGTGGATTGAAGAGAATGGCGAATATAGCTAGCAAGGAAGGGGAAAATGGGGATATGAGCTTATTGGTGAGGATGTTGTGTATGCTAGGAATGGTGGAAACGGTCATAATTGCTGGACAGATGAGAACTCCGGGGAATACAGGAATGGCGGGGACGGTGAGAATTGTGGATCGGTGAAATCGACGGGTTCGGTGGGAATAGTAAGAGAATAGCTGGAAGATGGAGGAAACTTCATCAGTGGACCAGGAAACTTCATCAACTTCGCAGTGGAGAATTGAGGAGGCGGCGAAGTTAGAAGGACGCACGATGGAGAATGACTGAAAATGTGAGAATTTTTGGGGTAGTGGAAGTAGTGAGAATGATGTAGAATGTCGGGGGCGACACAAAATGTAGGGGATTGCGTAGAATGCAAGGAATGCAGGGGTAGGACGGCAGTGACGACACTTGAGTCTGCAGATGTGTTCAAAAGTTGGAGTGAAATCAGAAATCAAACAGTGAACTGAGAAAAATACTTGCTTGCAGCAACCAATTTGCTGCCTTCCCCCGCTGAATGGTGAGATCGGATACCGACCTACACGTGGGCTTGCGGGTTTTCCCAATCCAGGTATCATCCACCATTCGGGCACAGGCCCAAACGCGACAAGCTGTAACCTCCGGACATGTGTAGAAGTATAGTCGATGTATGTGTAAGGGAGTGTACGTAAGGGCTAGTAAAAGACAAAGAAGAAGAAGAAGGAAAGATCGCGCGCGGACCATGGCCCGTTTTCAACGATACTGCTCTGGCATTCGCTTCATCTTATCAGAGAAACCATGGAGAACTACTCATCAGAACAGCCGTCCGCTAGAGTACTCCTCCAGCTCCTCCAGTTGTCTATATATATATATATATATATATATATATATATATATATATATATATATAGCATGTACTCGGCTTCTGACGGCAGGTTTTTCCCCCTTCAGAGGTTTTTTCCTCAGCCGTATCTTATGGTCTCTTTTCCGCGGCTTTGATGCGAAGGAGAGACCATTTGGGGTGAATACCAGAATTCGAAAGGTTAGAACGCGGTAGAATGTAGGTATTGTAATGGCTTAAAGGCCTTCGGCCTAGCCACATTGCATCAAGTTTTCTAAATTGTCTGTAATAATTACCTATTAAATAAATAAATAATTTTTTTTTCAGTGTGCGCCAGGAACGAGTGGTGGGCGGGCCGGCGCGGCGGGGCGGGGCATTGCGACGGAAGCCGGGCGGGGCGTGTTACCAAACGAGCGTGGGCGTGGGCGTGTGTGTGGGCGTGGGCGTGGCGGGCGAGGCGGTTACGCGCGCGTCGGAGGCCGCAGCGGCGCCGGCGCGGTCGCGTGGGGCGTGACGCCGCGCAGGCAGGAGTCGGCTTATTTATAGCGCGTGCGGACACACGTGCTCCGTTCATCTCCTCGGCGGCGGCGACGGTGGCGTCTTCGTTTTCGCGACCACTGTGCGCCGATCTTGGGACTGCCCGCAAACAACACTGCTCCACAGAACTCGTTTCGAAGAAAGATCAACAAACGTAGCGTGTTTAGGCAACGTTTGGTGATGGAGATGGTTTGTATACACACAGTTTTGTGCCGAGTTTAGATGGTAGGATAATACTAAAAAAATGTATTCGGTTTATGATATGCATTGTGTTTGTTTTATGTAATGTTTGTTTTGCTTGAAATTTGATGTGTTTTCGTTGCCACCGAATAAAGAAAGCAACAACGTAGTTGTTTACTTAGGAATCATTTTTTTGTACCATGGTTGAAATTTATAAATAACACCTCTGCTCGGAGCCGATGAAACGCGTTGCCATATCAAGTAAGACGTTTTTGTATCTAGTGTCTTCAGATGTTTACTGCAAAATTGTGGCTGGAATATGTACACATTGATGAAAATATTTTTTGATAAAAATGTCAGATGCAATTTCGTTTGATTTTAATCTTTGCTAATTTAAGTTTATTCTTACTTATTCTTCTCTTCTTCATAGTATATATCCAGCAAATTGATGAAAATTAAATCTCAAAATGCCTTCAATTGAATTTTGATTATCAGGCAAGAAAACAAGACCTCATTCATTTCATATATGTAGAACTTACCAATTTTTTAAACTTTCAGACATTAATTTGTATGTTTGATATTTTAAAATTTGCCTTGCAATACAGAAAATGTTTAAAAAATGTATGCCCTTTCATTACCTCAAAAACTGAAAAAATATTAAACAGACGTCCATAAAATGTTTGTAATATACTGATGAAATACATGTTATATTGGATGATAAACATAAACATTTACCGTCAAATTTATTTCAATTTAATCTGGGATTCGCCGTTAGCACTCCCCTCTCTATTGGTGTTCATCGTCTATCGGAATGGTTTGCCATCTCCTATCATTTGTTAAGCATTTCGTGCTTCCATAATACGTAAAATACATATTTAGTTATTCTTTAAAGAATTAATCAATATAAGAAACAAAAATGTTTTAGGTCAGAGGATTAGAATGCATTCAGCTTCTGATGGATTCTTTTCCCCCTTCAAGCTTTCATTTCACCATACGGGTTTTGTTTGTTTTTACGTTTTTTATGCTATGGAGAAACGTTCTGAAGTTAATGACAAGGCACGATGCTTAGGAATTTAAAGTGGGTTTATAATGGCGAATGGCTCTTGGATGTAACAACATAGTACGCTTAATATTTGTAGAAATAATACGAAACATTTTTAAACATTTTTGCAACAAATTTTAAATATTTAAACAAATAATATTAACCATTAAAGAAATAAACATTTTAAAACATGTTTAACATTTGAACATTAAACATAAACTTAAACATTAAACATAAACTTAAACATTTAACATAAACGTAAACATTTAACATAAACGTAAACATTTAACATAAACGTAAACATTTAACATAAACGTAAACATTTAACATAAACGTGAACATTTAACATAAACGTAAACGTTTAACATAAACGTAAACATTTAACATAAACGTAAACATTTAACATAAACTTAATCTTTTAACATAAACTTAAACTTTTAACATAAACTTAAACTTTTAACATAAACTTAAACTTTTAACATAAACTTAAACTTTTAACATAAACTTAAACTTTTAACATAAACTTAAACTTTTAACATAAACTTAAACTTTTAACATAAACTTAAACTTTTAACATAAACTTAAACATTTAACATAAACTTAAACATTTAACATAAACTTAAACATTTAACATAAACTTAAACATTTAACATAAACTTAAATGTAAACTTAAATATTTGAACATTAAACAAACAACCATTTTTTTTGCAATTTTTAATCATTTTATTCAATTTCTTCTGGTTTGAAAAAATGTGGCGCGCGAGGGACTACGCGTCGCAACAGGGCGAGGAGAAATGTAGTCTTCCGTCGCTCGTCAACGAAAGCGACGTGAGCGATGGAGTGTCCGTTTCGTCGATCGGGTTGCTCAGTCGGCTCTAAGCATCGCCCTGTTTCAGGAGAATCCCTCGATAATCTCCGGCATCATGCATCCCAGCTAAACACGATTCGCCCAATACCGGACAGCATCCATCTGTTGCTGGACCTGCGGCGTCACCTCCACAGCCCTCGTGATCGCGTCAAACTCGCTCCAACTCGTCCTTTAATTCCAACGATGTGCTGTCATTCGCAATATTTTATTCCGTAGGTTGGAGTAATATATTAAATGTCAAAACTAAGAGTGGGTTATATGTACCTTCGGTCGTTTTATTGAATACGTTAAAAAAAAGCATTTTACTATGGATAGTTCCAAAAATTGAAACCCTAAAATATAGTGATCTAAAATCTGTAAAGGACAATAAATACAATATAGTTTTTAGACAGTTACTACTATATGACTTTCAGGGTTTGCATAGGGTGCTTAAAGTTCAATATTTAGTTTGCATAGGGTGCTAAAAGAGAGGCGATACTCAAGTGTTCACGTAAATTTGTGAATGATATAAAGAAAACCGAGGAGTTTCATCTTATGGCTTCAGCTACTTCTGTTCTTAATGTATCATTAAATGATTTGTTTGATTCAGTTAAAACCAAATAAAAACCAGTAAGGCGGCCTAAAAAATGTTATGTTGGTTATTTTAAGAAAGTACATCTATTTTTCATATTTTTAAAATTAAATGTTTTGAAATTTATCTTTCAACAATATGTTTCAACCCCTTTTCTATCATAAGAGTGAACTTGTTCAGATCTGATTTAAGGTGTTATACCATTATATCATTCAGCCAGTTATAAACAACATTGTTGAGCTTTAAATTAGATAATTTGTCCAACGATGTTTAGTGTAGGTAATGTCTCAAATGTCTCATGAATCAAGATAAATGTTACAATTTTTTTTTTTAATTTGTTTATTTATGGTCGCTTTATAACAGCTCAGGTCATCAGCAAATTTACAAACTTGTAAGGTATGTATAGGGGTAAAAAAACGTTCACTTTTGCTAATGTAGAGGAAAATTGCTTGCAAAGAATGTAGGCGCAACGAACCCATAGAAACTTGTATTATTTATTATAAATAAGTGATTCATTTTAATTTAAGAGTAACACAAAGTTTTTTATAACTGAGAGAACGTTACAATTTATTATTATTATTATTATTATTATTATTATTATTATTATTATTATTATTATTATTATTATTTTACATGTGATTCTGAGAAGAAATTATACATACATTTTTGGTATCATTTAATAGTGGTTTTGAGGTCTTCGTTCTCATCGAAGGACATATTTCGTTACACAATGACACGACTAAAATAATTACTTTGCGTTTTAACATAAAAATAATAAGGTAATAACATTAATAATAAAAAATTATTATAATAAAAAAATTAAGTCTTAAAATACAAAAAATATAATACACAACTGAAACAAAACATCTACAACAACGAAACCGTCTGTTCTTTACATATCTTGGACTATTTATTTATTTTTTGTTGTTACTTACAATCGAACGTTGACCTTAAAACATTCTTAATGATCGTACGGCTGATGATTCAACTAATATTGAGAAATAATTGAAGATTAATCCTCTTTTTCCTTCCTTTTAACTCAACCCTCCTCTTATGTACGCGATCTTCTCGCCTCCTCCCCCTCCTTCGGCACTCATCTCGCCGCTCCTGTAGCTCCCACGCGGTGCCAAGGGCGTCACTCAACGTCGCGCCGCGCGCCTAGCTCGGTTCTACAGCGCGACGACCCGCACCAAATGCCCTGGAAACATCGGCACCGCCCCCTACCCGTCTCCTTCCCCTCGAACCTTTTTGCCCACCCTCACCAGCACCGCCCGCACTATGGACCGGATTGGTAAAAACGCGCACAAAAACGATCCTCCGTTAAAGGAAATTCGCCTCTGCAGCTTCGTGTGGGTGTTTATTCTTTCCGGACGCGTCAACCGAGCAGGTTATTAGTTCCGCTGTCGGTGATCCTCCCTCACTGGAATGGAATCTACACGTCGGCTTGCGGGGTTTTCCCCTCCGGGTATCTCCCCCTGCGAGACAGCGCCCTTGCCGGGACAAGCTGCAAGCTCCCGACTCATCTCTCTATATGTATAATAGTGTGGTGCGTGTTTAAGTATGTGTGCGTGTAAAAGGCGGCTCCACACATTCGTTATTCGGCGAACAGCAAGCAACCGCTCGTCGAATCCCGAGCAGTGTGAATGAGTTGCTTGCTGTTTGCCGAGTGACGAACATTCGGTGTTCGCCCTACCCACCACGTGTCGGGTTTTTGGATACATCAAAGGGATCGAACATTCGCCGTACACGTCAGCTGCTCGAGCGGGCGAGAAATAGCTCGCTGCTCGGCGAATGCCGAATGAGTGGAGCCGTCTCAATAAGGAATAAGAAGAGGAAGGAAAGATCGTATGGGCTCGGTAGTACTTTATTAGTAACTGTACCGACACTATCTACTTTTGAGCGGAGAAGCAACAGAAAACTACAGATCGGAGCAGCAGATCCCTCGAATTCTTCTCCAGACAGTGACTAAAGTTGATCTAGTCTGTGGCTAAAATACGCGCCCCCATCCTACTCAAACCCTAGGACCTCCGAGTCACTACTACACTACTGTCACTGCAGCGCCTCTAACCGGGAGGTCCTAGGTTCGAGTCCTGACGGCGGCAGGATTTTCGACACTAGCTTTTCAGCTAGGTCGAATTCAGCTGCTGTCTGGAGGAGAATTCTAACGGCCGGCTGCTCTGATCGGTAGTTTTCCGTGGTTTCTCCGATCAACACCAGGCGAATGCCGGAGCAGTACCCTACCAAACGGGCCACGGACCGCGCGCGATCTGTCCTTCCTCTTCCTTGTCCTATCCTCTCCCCTTACACACACACTTACACTAACATGCACTACACTACCACATATTCCGGGAGACCGGTCAGGAGCTTAGAGCTTGTCCCGACTGGGGCGGTGCCCCGTTGGTGGGAGAGTCCTGGTTAGGGGGAAACCCCACTAGTAAGTCGGCGCCGGAACTCGCCATCCAGCGGGGGAAGATCACCGCCATCTCCCGAGAAAAAAACATACAGTACACTCACGGGACTAATGACCTAAGCAGTTGACGCGCCCGGAAACACGAAAAAATCAATCAATCAATCAACCGAGTCACTACTGCTTCAGATGAAATGGTGTTATCGCATCCAGACCACAGCTTCGGGAACTGGATCTTCGCTTCGAGTAGCAATGCTGGCAGATTTTCGGCGCCAGATAAATATCTGCGTCAGAACTGACCACTCAATGGTTATAAATGTCCGTATGCTGATTTTCCAATCGGTCCGTGGTTCTGTCCGTTCATTTTCCGGTGGAAGCCGGGGCAGCTTTTTCAGCAACATGTACTTCGCGAGATCCTTCGCACTTGTTTATTTTAATCATGAACTAGTGAATATTTAACTACTGAATCTTAAATTAAAAGTTAATTTGAAAAATGAATGAAAGAATACAACCTTCTCGAATGTATTTCTAAGCTATTGGTAATATAAAGAAAAAGGTTGGTGACGTACAAATCAATACAATTTTAATTATAGAGATTTAAATATAATGTTCCTTCTAGCAGGCTTAATGAAAAAAAACGCATTTACAATAAATATGAAAGTACATACTAAATAAATGTTTTCAGAGAATCAGCGAAGGAGAGTAATGAGAAGTGGCCAAAGAAACAATGAAATTACATAACATTAACAATTAATGTGAATAGTAGATATTAAAATTAGATGATTTTATATTTGATTGTATTGTTAGGCACACTCTAATTTTGCGGCCACTCTCCACAAAAATGACTTCAATTATTAAAAAGAAATATACCAGAAATTATATCTATCCATTCTTTTCGTAAACAATTGAGTCTTGTAAATTGAACGAAAAGAATTGTGGCAGCTTATTAGTTAGCGCACACGTATTCTAATCTGAGGAACCCCAGCAGTAGGGATTTTTATCTAGTCATGTCATGCTCAGGATGGTCCTAAGATCCACACAGCCTTCTTTATAGATGAGAACCAAATTTTTTTGGCTTTATTTGCAGTAAATATTGTGGTAAATATGTAGCACGCAGCATGGCGATTTCCACGTCATCTTCTCCCCACTTCTGAAAACGTCAGCAAGACCTTGTAGGTCTCGGTACTGAAACTAGTACAGAAATCCCTGGAAGTAGGAATCAAAAGCCAGAAAAGACTAAGATGTTAGAATCCTAAATTTCTATTATTCTTAGCACGTTTGTTTCTGCAATACTTAAACAGAAATTATCAAAACACTTGAACAAATACAAAAAAAAAGTATTTTGTCCACTTCTTACAAGTTTGAAACCACTGTGCGGTGCGGAGCTCAGTTTTCCTGCCGACCCACTTTTCCGGCCGACCCTCTGCTCCCGCCGGTTCCTTTCGTCTTGCGGAGAAGGCTGATCTCCTCCCGAAAGTGGCCGAGGCGGGCTTCGATCCTGAGACCGCTCGCGCGTGCCGCCAGTCTCGCCGGCGGCGGCGGCGGCGGCGGCGGCGTATCAGAGGAGAAAATCGGCGGCAAAATGAAAGAAGAAGAGAAGAGCAGGATGTTGAACGAACGACCGCGCCGGAGACGGCGCGCTGAAGAGAGAAAGAAACGGAGGAAAAACGATCACTTCCAGAAAATGAAGAGAGCCGTAAATAAGACTGTCCAATATCCAAGGGGAGGATTGCGGGCCCGCAGATCGATTACCGATAAGGTATGAATATTATTTATTGGAAACGGAAAACTCGATAAATACGGGCCCTATGAAATAAACCGATATAGCATTTAAATGGAAATCATTAAATGTTTCGTATAAAAAATCCTCCTCCTACGTCTGCGCTTTAAAAAATGCGGACTCGCTATGGTTTCCTCGATGTAGTTTTATCTGTTTTCGGAGGAAGATAAGGCAAAGAGATGTATGATCAAATCCTGTAGCCCTTTGATTGGTTTTCAAGCTAACTGCTTGCAAAGTAAATTCTTCTTTTAGTGATAGAGCAATATGGAAAAGCATGGATCCCCAAACTTTTCAAGAGGAGGACTGTACAGCTAAACCTGAGAATTTTAGGGGTCAGGAGCGATACACCTACTTACAGGTATTAAATATATGTCATTAAATTTTTCATTAATTTAATTTAATGCATAAAGTAAGCAAAGAAATTTTCACGAATTGCATACGGGATTGGGGCTAATTGATGTATGTATTTATTTCTATTTTATCACGTGTATTTTACGAGATAGAGAGGTAACTTTGTTTTTTCTATACATATTTTTAGTCTATTATGACCAGCGTAAAAAAGACGAATCCAATGATGTACATATTGTTATATATTAGATAAACATTTTATTGCGTAATTTTGATATTTGTGTGCTCAGCTTTCCTTGCTCGAGCGCACGTGAGCAGGCAGAGCGCTGCGTGATCTTACGTGGCGGACTTAACAGTCCGTTCAAAATATCCGTTGAACACGAGTGCCCAAACAATCAAAATTACTCAATAAATGCTTATTTAACATATGAGAATATGAATATCATTGGATTTGACTTTTTACGCTCGTCATGATAGACCAAAAACTATATATAGTTTCATTTGAAAAAACAAAGTTACCTCAATATCTCGTAAAATACAAGTGATAAAATTGAAATGCATTCATGGATCAATTAACCCCATTCCCTCATGCTCATCCGTGAAAACTTCATTGCAATAACTTCAACCGTTCGAAAACTGCATGAGGTGCTAAAGCTACGTGACTCACCTGTAGAATCTCATATTATGAAATTTCAGTTATATTTTTTTCTTATGCCTTACGCCCTTATGCACTTCCGTGTGATAATTTTTCGATATTTTTCAAGAAAATTGTGATCCTCTTTTCGATCATCTGGATAATTTACGTACAACTGAAATTGTTTTTTCTAAACTCACACATCCGCTATTATTTTTTTCGGAATTTTTCGTAAAAAGTATGTTCCATTGCTTGGTTTTTGTAGAGTTGGAAAAGGTTAATATCAAACTCGTCCTCCTACCCTATTACCTCGGCAATTCATTCATCGGAATCGAGAGTCTACATACAGCGTTACTCAGTCGGCCTTTATTTCCCGTTGAGTGAGCAATCACCTGGGCGTTCATCTGAACCTTTTCGTTCTTGTATGCTTTTGTATTGAGTGTGACTCTTAAATATGCCACTATGCGGACAAAGAAAGTTTTAAATATGACACCCCACTAATAAACAAGAGGAAAAAGCGATTGAATTCAAGGTAAGGCTTATAGAAAAGTGTGAAAGTGGCGTAAGAAAAGTATTTTTGTAGTTTTTTTCTGCCTAAAAGAATTAATTGTTTTACGTCCTTTCTCAAGTGAATTATTGCTTTATTATTTGTAAATTTTGTGTTGTCATACTTTTCGACCACTGCACCATTGAAACAAAAAAAGTAAAGAAATAACTCAATGAAACGACATCGCGTATTTTACAGCATTGCTTTAGTTTGATAACGTGTACTTCGTTTCTGCGCAAATCTGTTGACACTCGCGGAGCTTGCCGAATGCGCGAATACGATCTCAAGGTCATTCGAAAACTCTCACATTTGACACTCTTGCTGAAAAGAATTTACATGATATGTATTGCATATTCAGGTCTAGATTGCTTATTTGATTCGTTGAGTGTGTTTCTGGACTAAGAAAATATCTGACAATTTAAGAGCGTATTTGATATTGGCCTAAAGGAGGCAAACGATCGTAAATTCTATTTTTAATTGTATTTTTTTCATTTACGGTAATTAAAAACGTTAAATAGAACATACTTCATTTCACAGCAATGAACATAATTAGAATTGATTTATGCTTCCAGTAACTTCATAATCTCGATTATGTGGCCACCTCAACTAACAGCAATTTTTGCCGGATCATTTGTGACCGCATAAGTGAGGTTTCCATGTACGTATTATATGCAGTTCAGTGAATGAATATTATTGTAACAATACAATACAGTAAAATTCTGCAAAAGAAATTTGAACTACGTATTTTGTATTATGAATTAAATAAAATATTATAATAGTTTTGATAGATTGTCTATGACATATAGAATTAGAAAAGATGATTAATCAATTAGTGTCTACTTAATCAAGGAGCACGTACTCGCGACATTGACGAGTTCTCACGCGTTCCTTAAATATTTCACTCGGTGTCTGCACATTTGTTCCTTTGAAGATGCGCACGCATTGCACACAGGCCCTTGTGTGTATGAGTGTAAGAGCTAACAACTCGTCTTTAAATCTTTGAATGCACTACGATTCTGAGTTCAGCCTTCGAGCAGTGCCAAGTTCACGTCAGTCTCGTAACAGCCTGTGTTTGCAGTTGCATGTCAGTCGGGCTTGTGAAGGCAAAAAGCAAGAATCTCCGTGGTAGAACCCGAGACGAGTGCTCTCTACTCAAATGCCACTGTCCGTTCCTTGATCTGTCTGATTGAATTTAGCCGGATCGACTTTGATTTTCACAATTATAAAATATTTAAAGTTTTATAAAATACTTAGTGTTACTGAATTTTCATTTCATTTTACTTTCTCGTATACGTACGTATACACGTAGTATTGAGAAAGTTAAGTAATGCTGCGGAAATTCGATTTCAAGATTTCAACGTAAATACACGTTTTGGGGTCCCTTGATACCGAAAAAGAGTTTTTTTAAACGTCCATCTGTCCGTCCGTCCAATTGTCTTTCCGTTGTCTGTGAACAACATTAGCGCCTAAACTATGCGCAGGATTTTTCCTGAATAGACCCCAGACGATCTGGTCTCACTCAGAGCTCTACGATTTTGAGTAACATTCTTTAATTTTTGGGGGTAGTTTACACGAAGCCCCGGGGACATTTTCAAAAATTTCTCAAAAACGGCTCCAAATTTTCTCTTTAAATCATCTTGTAAGAATGAAGTGAAATACACTAGACATAGGTCCAATTTTTACTGTTAACTCTGATTTTGAGAAAATTGCAAACGTTTTCAATAGTAATATATTAATAGTGATTGTATTACTCATATACTAAAATATTAAAAAGGAGTGAATATACAACAATTATGTGCATCAAAATAATAAACAAGTCCTCGCTTTTTAAATGCTGATTCTAACATTCCCCAATGAATGTAAAATATTTACATTAACGTCAAGAGCTATTTTCTTATTCGATAAATACGTCGGTGTCTTCGTTGTTCTAATGTTATGAAAGTCATTAAAGAGGGTATAGTCATTGGCCAATGACGTTGAAATAGTGAAACATTGCAACGTGTGTGTTGAATGTCACGAGACTGTTGAATGTACGTTCACATGCTTCATCCCAATCGGTGTGTTATTGGAAATGAGATGACTGGAAATGCGAAAACTAGAATTTATCTCGATATTTACGTAGCATGTAATGAATTGAAAACGAAACGCTCTTGTATGACACAGTTTGAGTTTTCCTTGCGCAGTGTATTTGCTCTTCTCCTGTTTGCTAATTCGAATTTGACTTGCCCGAGGAACTCTTGAAGATGAATGGAGGTCACTTGATGACGTGAGCGGAAACATGTATCCTGAGGATACAGCACCAACACTGTTAACCCGGCTGCGGTCCGTAAATTTACTCCTTCTTAAGATCTTCGGATCCAATTGGATCCATATAATTTCTATTGCACACTATTTACTTTTTTCAATGATTACATTTGGTATACATATTATTAAATTAAAAGTAAACATGGAAATTTTAATTATAAATATGTATTTTATTTTTAAGATTGTGTAATAGTGTAAAACAGTGGTCACTTTTACAAAATGAATGATAGTAAATTAATGAGTATATAGCAAAAGTAGAAAAAAAAATTGTATTGCACACATGTAGTAGAAATGTTATTGATATAATTTTTACAAGTAAATGTTTTTATTCGGAGCAGCGCAAAGCAACTTTGTTGTCTGTTTTGCAACATGGCAAATGCCATCTTCCCGTTTTTTGAGTAGAATCTAACAAAACTGAATTTGAAGTGATGAATTATTTATCTCATCTCGTTTTCAATAAGATTTCACTTGAAGTTCGTGGCAGGCGTGTTCTACGTGCACTAACAGCTTTAAAAAAGATTCCCGTAAGTTTCCTATAAAAAGTTTTATTTTGTGATAACTATGTTTCGTAATCTGGATATACCTTTGTGAACAAAATAATGTCACAAGATATGTCTAATTTGTTAGATAAAACAACAATGAGCCATCACATTTATTTGTTATTGGTTGTTTTTTTCGAAGAAGAAGAACTGATAAACATAATGTATCAAGAGCTCTTTTAGCAGAATTATACGAGATTATTATTTCGTTTTTTTTTTCTTCAGACTCACAGTCTCTTGCATTATTGTAAAGTGTGCTTTGAAGAATAACACACTTGTTTTCTCTCGGCCCATACTACTCTAATGTCGGGTCATTTGCTAAAGCGAAAGTAGTATACAGTAGCTTTCTATGCCTTTTGTCTGGAGAAATTTTAGCGGTAGAGAAGATTTGTCTTCGCGAATTCCAAAAAGAGTGATGTCCCGTTTCAAAAGCTTCTGACCCAACTGTTATGATGTGAAAAAAATTGCTACAAGTTGTATTGTGCATTGTAGAAATCACGACCGTTAATAAGTAGTAGGATATGGATCACGGGATCGGTCCATTAATGAAACACATTAGTTTGCCAACGTTTCGGAATATTTAATTCCTTCATCAGAGCTACAAAAACACAATCACATGGAATAAAGACAACTTGTCTGAACAACAACATTAGAAATCACACAAAATATGCCATGAATCAACATACATGAAGAAAAATAAATAAACAAATAAATAAATAAATTATATACTGTATATATAAGCCAAGGTAATATAGACGGAACACACCTTACTAATACACAACCTGGTCAAATATCATGTTCGCCTACAACCCAACTCCAATATAGAGTTGCTAAAGCACACACGTCCATTGCAAGTCCTACCAGGGCCACGGCCCGAAAGAAAGTGAATGAAAAACCAGTATATTGTCAGGACCACGTGCTGAGCAACTCCAGCCGGAACCATGCGTATCCGGTTTTAGTTTCATTATTCATTTATTTATTTATTTTCATTTTCATTTTATTTCTTTTTCTCCGACCACGTGTTACGGAAAAACGATTGTTGACAATTATTTGTATTACTAAATTATTAATAAACTACCCTTAATAGATATCTTGAGTATTGAGAGAAAATGTAAATAATAGTATATTTTACGTACTTCCGGTAAATGTGTGTTGATATTTTATATTACTTAAATTCGTAGGGTCAGTTTTTGTTGTATTACTTATTTATTTATTTTAATTTAAAAAAAATTTATATGGTAACAATCAGAGGACGTGTCAACTGGGGTTTGCACACATGTAAAATATACAATATTGTATATACAAAATGTATATATACAAAATATACAATATTATATTCATGAATCATACCATAATAGCACATGAACTAATAATAATAATAATAATAATAATAATAATAATAATAGTAACAAAATAACAATAATTCCGATTCGAATAGCCGAGATCGCTAAGGCAGTAGTGCCATGGCGATCTAGGACGGAAGGATAGCGGGCTAGTCCCACCTCAAGCATGGGTGTGTTTGTGTATGTCCGTATGTGTGTGCCGTCCATTCATCCTTCATTAACATCATTCCATCTATTCCATCTCTCCATTCCTCTAGCAACTCTGGAGGATAAAAATTAGATCCAGCATAACTCGGATCCCCCCAAAAAGGAGTCACATACACTTGACAAGCGATAAATTTAACTAAGCCTCGGTAAATGCAGAAGTATAACTGCGTGATCTAGAGACGGCAAATTCGCGACAGAAAAAGTCCGGCAACGGTGGCTAAGGTCGACTGATGTCACTACAACGCCTCTGACCGGAAGGTCCACGGTTTGAGTCTCAGCGGTGGCAGGATTTTCGACACTAGCTAGACAGCGAGGTCGAGTTCAGTCGCTGCCTGGAGGAGAATTCTAGCAGCCGGCTTCTCTGATCAGAATTTTTCCGTGGTTTCTCCGATCAACACCAGGCGAATGCCGGAGCAGTGCCCCAACAAACAGGCCACGGAGCGCGAGCAATCTTTCCTTCTTCCTTGTCCCATTGCATACACACCCTGACATTCACGTGCACTACACTACCAAATTTGTCAGGACCAGTCGGGAGGTTGTCCTGACAGAGGCTGTGCGTTGCTGATGGGAGCAACCCCCGCGCCGGAGGAACCCCCTGGTTGGGGAAAATCCCCGCGCCGGATCTCACCAGCCGACATGAGGAGATCACCGCCCCCTCCCGCGTTGAAAATATACTACACTTACAGAACTAATGATCTTATCAGTTGTTGGAATTACTAATCAATCCGCCTATTCAAAGATAAGAGCACGTCATACGCAGTTTTCAACTGTTTTTTGACGTAAAATAAATAAATAAACAAATACAGGTGGTCTAGTCAATGTCCAACGCATCACTATTTACTTAATAACAGAAAACCACGAAAGAATTCTCAACTCATCGCGTACTGTAATGGATCACAAAACAAGAAAAGTACAGTGCGCCAGGAAAGTCTCTCCGCACTGAACCGAATCAGGGCCTCCTATTAAAAATCGCTTCAATATCGATAACAATCCTGAGAACGATAACAAAACTGAGAGACAACTGAAGGGAACAACACTTCCAACATCTATTACGACTGTAGTGAGTACGCAATTTACGTTATTGTTCGTATTTTTTGGTGAAAGCTGCTGCTCGCGCTACCAACATATTTCTGTTGCACACCAGCAAAGTGCTACTACGGAGAGACGTTCCTGGCGCGCTATATAACATCAATATTAATCACGATCTAATAGTAATGCCAGTTCAGAGAAAGTTGCAAATCAATTAGAAGTCAATGAATTTATTTGTAGTTACCTAAAATACGATAAATTGGTTAGCAACAAAACATCGCGATTACACATTCAGCCTATCCAGCGTTCATGAACAATCAGTCGATAACACGTGTCATAAAATAATGGGCAACAGACGTAAATGAATTGTGGTTAATTCATTAAGTTACTTCGTAAGACTATTCATAAGTGAAAAGAGCGTAACAAGAAAACCACATTTACGATTACGGTCAGCCCAAATACATTTTACTTCATTGGGGAAATCTTCGTTTCATTTTTATTTTAGGCGCGTATCTGCATCCCCAGATACCTAAAAGTAATCGCGGAGTAGGGTAAAGATAATTACACGAATTTAATCTGTCGCCCAAACCCGTCGTAATCCAACCGGAGAAAGATATCAATTTAACCAAAATTTGATTTCGTTTGACTTAATTCGTCAATACAACTACCTGATCGCAGCACGATTTCGATCACTTCGTGAACAACGCGCATATCTAGATCACCAGGAAGTCCAGTCACGAAACAATGACGGAATCCGCGATTACGCAAAATCCAGCAGCTAGCCCAAATTTTACATTAGCGTTTTCGAACAAAGACGTCGGTTAATTCGGATTTATTCAATGGAATAATTCTTTTAGCTATGAAATTTGGGAACAGAAGTATTACGCGCAATGTATAATTTAGATAACATCCGTTTCATTTGCCAATCATTCCTAATAATCATTTTATCCTCTTAGGAAGACGCCAATTTATTCGAAATAAATTAATGTATCTGCATCTCCACTAATAGACAATATATCGGAAAAGAAGAAACAGCAAAATACGATTGGACGTAATTTAAGCTATCGATAAAACTCATACTCATCTCAGATATGTCAATTAATCTTATTTAATTTAATAGGCTTAAGGATCGTAACATAATAAACCTAATGTTCCTATGGCAATTATTCCCTCGCACCTAAAATTCCTTATGGGATAAAGACGACGATTAATTCAGAGACTGCGTACATTTCTGAATCATCAGGAGCCCGTAAATAGAGCGCGGAACAAGGAAGGGTAAAACAGCGCGATTACGTGCGATCTACTCAGTCACCCAAAGGCGTCGTTACCTCATCGGAGGAGAGCGCGTTGAGCAACTGCAAAGCGAACAGGCGGGCCAACCAACGGCCCGCGGGCGTTCGCGAGCGGCGCGGGGCGCGGGGCGTTCGAAGTATTTTGGGCGGTCAGTGACGACGCGGCAGGGCGGCGGGCAGCGGATGGGGGACGGGGCGGACGGCGGACGAGGATGGCGGTAGATGGCGACGGTCGGCGAGCGGCAACGGCAGGGGGCGGCGAGTGGAGGGCGGCGGGCTGCAGGTGGTGGGCGGGAGCAGCGGGCGGCGGACGGGGCGGGCAGTGGACGGGGCGGGCAGTGGACGGGGCGGGCAGTTGACGGGGCGGGCGGCGAAGGGGGTGGGCAGTGAATGGGACGGGTGGCGGACGGGGCGGGCAGTGAACGGGACGGGTTGCGGACGGGCGGGCAGTGGATGAGGCGGGCGGCGGACGGGGCGGGCAGTGGATGAGGCGGGCGGCGGACGGGGCGGGTGGCGGACGGGACGGGCGGCAGACGGGTGGGCGGCGGACGGGGCGTGCAGTGGACAGGACGGGCGGCGGACGGGACGGGGCAATGGACGGGGCGGGCGGCGGACGGGACGGTAAGTGGACGGGGCAGGCAGTAGATGGGGCGGACGGCTGACGGAGCGGGTGGTGGACGGGGCGGGCGGCGGACGGGGCGGACGGGGCGAGCAGTGGACGGGGCGGGTGGCGGACGGGGTGGGCGAGGGGCGGCGGGCAGGGGCGGATGGGGCGGGCGGTGGGAGGCGCTGCCTTGGCACGCTTGCTCGCGGATGCGCGCAACCGCACAGAAATAGCCGGAGCACGCCAGTGTGCCCCCGCGGCACGGCAATACGACGGGGCGGTCGCGGCCGTAACCCGCGGCTCACAGAGGTCAGGGGCTATCGGCGCTTCTGTTTACTGCCGCCACGTCGGGCCCTTTGAGCTGCGCTAGAGCTGACGGGGGCTCGCCAAGATTCGCCACTTTGCCCCCGGAAACAAATTCGGAAATTGAAACTAGGTACAGAAACGACGGTTACTGTAGGTGTCCTATCAACTACATTTTTACATGATGCTAACTCGTTTCTGGTAAGAAATTAAATACTTTGTAGTAGTACGAGACCCAATTGACGCGCCCGGAATCACTAATAAGCTACTGCTCTAATCGGTAGTTTGCTGTGGAGCGCTCACTATCTTTCTTTCCCTGCCCTTATCCCTTCCTCTCGCCTTACACGCTCGCACTTTCATACACTGCACTACCATTAATATTAGATCAGTCTCGAGCTAAAGAGTTTTTCCCGGCTAGGCCGGTGCGTTACTGGGAGAGACATCTGGATAGGAACATCCCGCAATGCGATATGTAGCTTGGCACCAGATGTCTTATTCAAACTGAAGTGAAACACTACCACCTTCCGCATTAAATCAAGCACTACACTCATCACACTAATGATATAAGTACTTGCCGCGTCCGGAAACTCCAAATAGTTTGCACTCACTTTTATGACATAATTCATTTGCTGTTTCCCTAGTATAAATATTTATATTCATCTCATTTGATCGTCGATAACTGTTGAAAGTTTCCGCTTGTAAAACTTAGTAAAATTATCAAAATTATTAAAAAAATTGAAAATCTTTCTCTACCAATTTTATAAAAACATTCTTAGGCACCGAAAATCAAAATTTTACATTTTAAAAGTATTGATGTCATACAATTTACAAGATAATTTCGTCAGTAGCAATCAAACTTACATTAACACAAATATTTGACCAATGTGTCAATTGTATAAAATTTTCATAATTCGCATATCTCGTCCAAGTAGGACAGCAAATAGAAAGTGTTGTAAAATTCTAAATGTCTTTAAGAAAGAATTCATTCTCACATTGATTCACGTGAGTTTATTTTTTGGTGTGTGTTTGTGTGTGTGTGTGTGTGTGTGTGTGTGTGTGTGTGTGTATCTTCTGACGTTAGCTAAGAGACAGAACAGACACATGGGCCTGATAAATTTTGAGATGCTATTTCAGAGACAAGTTGGCACTTCCATTGGAAATTCAATATACTTAATTTTTATTCTAAATGATATTTTGTTTTGACATATTCTTCTAAGTATAGTTATGAAGTAGTGTCTTGTGTGTATTATATAATATAATTGATGACCGCAAAAACAATTAATTTTCAATTTTAGAACTTAACATTTGAATTTCTGTGAACTTGACTTTTAATCCTAAGCAATTAACGAGTCGGTTTCTGAAGAGAATTAATTATCTTATCGTTAAAGCTGCAAGTTCATGTTTTTAGATTTGTGCCGTTCACTCATATATTTTTATATATTTTCGCTAGTTCACTCAAACGACTTCGTCACCTCCTCGCTGGTCAACATACGATATTTTTTAATTAATTAAAATGTTTGTTTGAATGGTGTCTATTTATTAAATATTTGACGTTTTTGCTTCTTAACAGATATCCAATAACTGTGCATGTCAATAAAAAATATCAACTAACGAGTTGCACAAATGATAGTCACATTTGTAATACAATTTAAGTAACGAATATTCTTCCTATACAATCTCTTTTTAATAGTCTCAATTTAATTCGTAAAACTGGCTTTATAAACACCACTCCATATTCTGAGTTCCGCAAATAAATTTTCTACCACATCAGTTATATAACCTCTTGTAGTTCCTGTAATAAGTTAATTTTGCTATAGAGTGAATTAATGTTTGCTATAAGGGACACCAAGAAAAATAGCTACCTAAATTTTAGAAATGATTCAATCAAATTTTTCAGAAGTAATGTAGTTTCAGTCTCCACGTTCTTTTGGTTTTTATTCTACACTTATTACAAACTTTCCGTAGTTTTGTAGAGTGTTTTACACCACATATACTAAAATCATATTCCTAATTCTTCAGTCAAAACATGGTGCGAAAATGATTTTCAAACCAATCTTCAGAAAGTTAGAGAAAGTAGAAAACGAATGACAGGTAATAAGAAAACGTTAAATTTATTAACTTATTTTTAAAAGTAGCTCCTTTTTGTGCTGTATTTACAGTCTCCAAGTTTTAATACGCTGTTTAATAATACCGTTCATACCTACGAACTGGAATGATAACGTAAGGTACTCAGAACGAGTTGTATTTGTATGTGCTGATAAACAATTTTAGAAACATTATTCTCTCCTGTTGTGTCATAAAACGTCAAATCATATTATTACTGCTGAATCTGTAAAACCCTTGGAGTAAAAAAAGTGCATCATCGTATTTTTCAACTACATTAAATATTTCAAACAGTCTCGACAGCCCCGAAATGTTCAGTGTATGTCGGTTTGGTCTCTTCTGTTACATTTTCTTTTACTTTTATAAAACTAAAATTATTTTTTTAAGAATAAATTATAACAAAAATGAACAAATTCTTAATTGAAGAATAAAGAATGAGAAATGGAAGGACGAGTGAATATAACATAATATTCATACATATCACGTAATTCATATTCATAGAAAGATAATTCCTATACTTCCTATAGAAGATCGTGCTGTTTGCGAGAATTGCATATGTGACCTTCTCAAGACGAGATTTCGTTTCGACAAAAGAGCATCATCATTCTCCTGACTCTCACCTCCTATCGATGCAGACAGCGACCTTTTAAATCCCCACACCGCAGGAAGGGAGTTAAATTGATATATAGGAGTTTTCAACTTTATTTGTACTGGCATGATCTGCCATTATAAGTCCATCTTTTTATATTATAAGGTCAACCGAAGCCCTGAGGGGATTCGGGAGCCCAATCAATAAATTGATGGACCCAGTCACGCGGTGGAGAAAGAGCATCCGGGGGGGTGCGGGGGTGGATGCGGTGGCGGCGAGGGCTGAGAGTGGGAGCAGGGATGTGGGTGTGGAGGCGTGGTGCTGACGAGGAGTGGCGGGGAGGGGTGACAGGGAGGGGGTAGCGGAGACGGCAAAATCGATGTGGGTTACATGATGCTATCAGGCACGGGTGCTGCTCCCTGCATGATGAATGTTCATTGTTGTCATTAACCGGGGAAAAAAGATTACAACAGCTGACCCGGTGTAAACAGCGATTGTGAGTGGCGGTGCCCGCTGGCCGATATTGGCCCGTGATAAATTTGGTCGCGGAATACACGGTAGTGCGTTAAAAAACTACATGAAATTTGCGCTATGCGGACCTTCCTTGCCGGGCGACGGACCAGAGAAACTATCGATCACATTTTATTACGAAGAAAAATGACTGTCAATCCAGTATGCTCAATCCAGTGTGTTCTTGATGTTTTAATTAATAGTCCTGGCCAGAAAATCTCTGGCGCCATCATAAATCTAAACTGAACTAATTAATTGAGGTTTTTATTTTAACTAATATTACTACACCAGGTGCGGTGTACGTCAGATTCCATTAATTTTAAGAATCTATTCACGAAATTTTTTGTTATAAATTGTTAGAAAGGATTGATGAATGTGGGTCAAGGTTTATATTGAAAGAAGGGCGAAGAGTCAAATTGCACAGAAAATTAGTATATTTCGTAGCATATGGATGTGTGACGTAGGGGCATATTTTGACACATTCGAGAGTGCATGTGGTCTTCTGGTGACATTCTGCAAGTGACGCGGATATCTCCTGAGTTGTCGTCACAAGTGCTGTTCATCTGTGACATGTGGAGCGACGAGAATCTGGCAGGGGCCGGGATGATCGCAAAGCGAATACGTGTATGAAAGAGAGACAAAGATAGAACAGAAGATTCAAAAAAAGAGGGAGGCCGACATCACGAGCGCGTGCGCGCGGGACACCCACCCACCCACTCACTCACTCACACACACACGCACACACACACATTCACACGCACGTACGTACGTCCATACGTACACGCTTGCTTGTGGGCGTGCATTCGCCGGGGCACTTACCAGCCAGCAGCAAGGCGACAACCACCAGCCCGATGGCCACGGTCGCCCCTGCTCCTCTCACCCACAGCATGCCCATCGCGACGACAACGCACCACCGGCCACTACCACCTCACCGCCACTACCACCACCACCACCACTGACACCGCAACCGCCCCGGGGAGGTCCTTCTGTCTTGCGCGCTCGCGACCACCGATTCAAAACCGAAAAAAAACTTTTAAAAAAATTTCGAGGGGGAGAACCGCGAGGAAAATTTAAAAAAATATACCAAACCGCCCGGCGGGATCCTACGCGGCGATACCGGCAGGTTCGTCACTGGCTCGCGGGGTCCGACACGTCGTCCGAAGCTAGCATAGCGTGCACGACACGCGCACCGGACACGCGATCTTACGCGTCCCGCGGTTCACCCCGCACTGGCGTCACAGCGCGCCTCAGCCCTCGCCGCCGCCACCGCCACCACCGCCGCCGCGGCGACGCTGGCGCTCCCGCGGCCACCCGCGCAACCTCCTCCGGGCGGCGCGGAACGGCGCGGCGGACACCGCTACACCTCCGCCGTCGCCGTCGACCCTTCTTCTTCTTCTTTTCCGCGGCAGCGTCTGTCCCGTATTGTTTACAGCACGGGCGCGGCTTTTCTTTCACGCAAATGCATATAAAGTATCCGCGCGGAACACGAAAACAAGATCATTTGCGCCCCGTGTCGTATTTTGCAGCTGTCGGCGCCGTGTTTCCGTCGTCCTGGGCTGCCCTGCAGTCGGGAAGATGGACGGGTCGTGGCGACGGCGTAGCCTTTTCAATTATGGAAATGTTAATGTGTTTCCGGGAGAGGTCGTTTTTCGGAGCGCTTCATCGCCCTATTTTTGCTTCGTCGTCTTTGTCCCGAGAGCGGTGGACCTTTTCATCTTTCCTGAGGTTTTTGTTTGCTGTCGATGTTCACTATTTCACGAAAATACCTCGCTTCGGGTAGATACTTACTTCAAATACGTCCGTACTTGGTTAGGCTAAGATGACTTGTATTCTATCAAGGTTTCTTTTGCGGATTTAATGTGTAATTTTGAAACGCTGAATAATCCAAGAAGTATTTTGAGTTTAATATTAAAAGAAATCTCTTTTCCTTGACTTTGAATATAATTTTTAGAGGAAATAATTAGATGTAATTAAGTATATTAGAATCGTGTTGTAAAGCATTGAGTATTTTAAAGCATATCTGTGCGATTGCTATTATTATATCTGTTTACTGGCGTTTTTAATTAAGACACCCCATTAAATATACGTTACCTTTTTCGTCGTATTGTGAAAATTCTGATGCAGTATTGTTGAATAATTACAAGAAGAAATAATGGAAGGCATCTCTGTCAACTAAGTATTATTTAACGTCAACTTAATATTAAGTTGACGAAGATAACTTACATTCTTTTTCATTGTTATTACACAATTTAGTGATAAAATTTTAAAAAACATTTTTGTCTAAAACATTTTAAGAGATTTGTAACTATTGTATTGGTAACAATCGAAGACATAGACTGCATATTTATGGTTCACATTTTGAATATCAATGTTTAAAAGAATCTTAGAAGTATGGACACACTATTTATTATTGTATTTTTATTGGTCTATAATTGTTGCTTCGTGTGATTTATGGAGTTCGTCCCCTTTTATCCCTCTACTTTTTGTTCTTGGCTTATCACATAATAAATATGAATCTTTAATTTCTCTGGTCAATGAGGTAACATCTGATATCTCAAAAAGAACCTTTGTGAAATTAAAAACTTATTCTGCATGTGTTGCATTCATTTTGATCTTTAACTCAATTAAATAACTTCTCCAAACAGTTCACTTACTCAGATTACTTAATCTATCAATACAACTGGAAGTGTCCATTAATTAGATATTTATTTTGTTCGTTATTCAGTTAGATAGTAAGTTAGTTATTTTAAGCTATTCCATGTAGGAAAGTAATGTATAGCACATACTAATCGTTTACGCATGTGCACCAATTTATGCATTAAATATTTTATAATTTTTGGAATAAAATAAATCGATAGATTTCCTATAAGATAAAATGTATATTAATTTTAGCCATGAAATATTAGATTTATACATTCATATCATAGATGTTATCGCGTTGTAGAATATGGCTCTGCGATCACCTGACTGTTAATGCTCTAGTTGCTAAAAGAAATATTGCTACAATAAATATACTCACGCGATTCGATTCAAATTTTCAATGAAATATTTATTCTTTCGCCAAAACATAGTAAATAACCCTTATTAGGATTATATTTTTGTCCACATTCTTCCACAGATGAACACGAAAAGAATAGGGGCGTACGTTAAAAATTTCAAATTACGCTTTTTGTAGACGTAGGTACTATATCAGTGTCACCGCGCTTCCATTGGTGAATATACTTGTTGCACGAGAAAAAAATACCTTTGTGATACGAGTAAATGCGCCCGAGTCGACATAATCAAATCCGTTGTAATCATTGTGTATTGTTTCTGAAAAATTTTTCTTTATTATTATTATTGTTATTATTATTATTATTATTATTATTATTATTATTATTCGACTACAAAAATTATCATAAACAACACAACACATCTTAATTTCCCTTCCTATTCGTTCATAAGTGTCGCGAGATGAATTACCTGCATGTTGAAAATTGCCCTTTATGCAGCTCGCATGTGAGCCTCCGATTGTTAGTAAATAAAAAGGTGCAACTGTAACAAATGTACCGGAGTCTTTATATAAGAATGATTATTTACGTGATTTTATAACATATTTTTTAATTTTCTGACAAAAATATCGTTGTATTGTATTTATTTATTTATTTACTTATTTATTTATTTATTTATTTATTTCATATTCGTTCACAATCTGACACGTCCACAACGTCCAGAGACGTCCACAACGTTCGACAGCAAGATGTCTCTTTTGAAAGTACAATGGATTCAAAACTCCATGCGTTCATAAGACGGAAAGTTCTTGAGGGTTGCAAAATTTCGTATCTCTACTTGTAACTAGGAAAAAATTTTTGATAAACAATTTTTTTAATTCTATGATAGGAATATCGCTTTTAACACCTCACCCAACCATACTTTTCCTTCTCATTCGCCCACAGACGAACACGATTGATTAATTGATGTTTCCGGGCAAGTCAACTGCTGTTGTCATTAGTCCCGTTAGAGTTGTTAATGTTTTCATTCTAAGAAATGGTGGTTATTCCTTCCTGGTTGAATGGAGAGATCCTGCCCGAATCCTGCTTGCCGGCTTGCGGGGGATTCTACCTTCCAGGTATCGCTTTCCGGAAGGGCACTCCCACAAGCTCTTGGCTCCCGACTAGACATTTGTGGTAGTGTAGTGCATGTAAATATAAGTGCAATTGTGTATGTATGTGTGTGTGTGAGAGAGAGATAGAGTGTGTGTATGTGAGAGAGAGAGAGAGGGAGGGAGAGAGAGAGATGAGGAGAGGACAAGAGAAAGAAAAAATAGCGCGTGGCCTGTAGCTCGTTTGTTACGGCACTACTCCAGCATCATTTGCCTGGCGTTGATCGGAGAAATTACGAAAAATGGACGATCAGAGTAACCGACCGCTAGAATTCTTCTCCAGACAGCGGCTGAATTCCACCTAGCTACCCTGCCCCCGACGGGACTCGAACATAAGGACTTCCCGGTCAGAATCGCTCCAACAAACCCACAAAGAATCACGCGTACGGAAAGAAAAGAAAAAAAAAAAGAAAAAAAAAGAAAAAAAAACAAAAAAAAAACAAAAACGGATGAAGCAGCGCGCAGGTCGACGCGCGCGCGCGCGCGTATAAAGTAACTCAAAAAAGCTCCGCGCGATGGCGCTGCGCCGCGCTGCCCAATTTCGGCGCGGGCCGTATTACGCGAGTCGTGCGCCGCGCCGCTCGCGTTCAGTCGCGGTGCTCTCTAGCAGCGCACTCGGATTCCAATCTTCGTGCGCCGGAGCATTCGTTTACAAGCAGGGAAAAACGCCCTCCCCGACGCCGCCCCGGTAATTGGATTAGAGTTACTCAAGTTTCCTTAAAGCAGATAAAGGAAATGGGTTTATGGACAATAAATATCATCTTTTAGCTCGGTAGTAAAGTGTAAATGTTTCCCTGAAGAAATATAATGCACCCTTGTGACCCTGCGGAGGCCGTTGAAAAAGAAAGAAGGGGAGGTCCCTGCTCCCGTTCCCCATTTACGGAGGCGGAATGCTTAATGTGCTGGGATGATGGTTGTGGAATATTAAGCGACAAACAAGAGTAATGTTATATGCGGACTTTCAGAGGTGTAAAATCGTGGTTATTTATTGCGCTGAATTTACGGAATGCTGCCGTATTTGGTTGAACCAGATCATGTTCAGAAATACAGATGTCGTTTGTTTTGTTTGTTTGTTTGAATATTTGTACTTTCTTGCCAGTTGAGTTTCAGAGATTTTTTTATACGTTTTGTTCGTTTTAGATGTAATCTTCTGGTGCGCCGAAGAGTTCTTTCAGATTTCTCATGAATCAGGCAACGCCTTAAATGGCTTAACATGTAATTTACTGTTATCGTTCTTTACGAAAATAGACTTTGTTTACAAAAGTGACACAGTTTAAAGCAAATAATTCACTAAAAGCGCATTAACTCAGTTTCGAATAAGACTTCCTAACAGCTATTAACTGGTACGAGCTTTGATTTTCTTTTAACTTTTAATTCAGTTTTCTTTTTCTTTTTGGGCGTTTTGAGTCGGTAGTCCGACATCACCGGTCGGATACCAGTGCCCCCCCTTACCTGAGCCTAGTTAAATTCCCAAACGTGGAGGTAAGAGCGGCACGAGGCAAACATGACGTATTCTTTTCACCGTAACTTGCAACATCCGCCTGCTTGATACTTTCTTCGTCACACAGCTACAGAAACTGAGACGATTTTGAAGGAAAGCTCCAACTATATTTTTCCCTCGACCGGGAATCGAATCCAGGGACTACACCACGGGAAGCTAGTACGCTGCCCATGAGCTATCCCAGAGGCCAATTCAGTTTAATGCTTCAAATAACTTGCTATAAATTATTATCTGAAAGTTTAGTTGAAGATAACTAACAAATGAACCTACTTACATTCTTTTAAGTGAACTAACAGAGAGTCTACACTGCAAGTGCGGACGTTGTAGGAAAAATTTGAAATTGTGTGCAAAAAATTGTCAACAATACTGAATGCGAATTCTACTAAAATAGTAATTACTTATTGTGTGTTTGTTGTATCAATGCCTACAGAAAATTTATTAGAATTAGTATCTTTCATAAGCTTCTTGGAATGTTTGTTTAATGCCAATAAATCATGAAAGTGTAACAGTAAAAAAAAAAATAGTGCTGTTCTGCAAATTTTTGTTTGCGGAGTTGAGTGAAGTAGTGCATTAACTGAAGGACTGGAAATAAAGTGTGAACGTAAATGTTCAGGGATTCTCGAGTTAAAGCTTCTTAATTTTAGAACTGCTCGCTGCCGTAGGACATTTCTTCTGAGATGACGTTTGTACTTTATTTTTAACTCCTCGCTGTTACTCAAGAAGAGTTATTTCTAAACAAAGAAACATGTTCTCTTTAGTTCTCTTACTGCCTTTCAGGATTTTTAAAGAAAACCTCCCCTCTAAAATATCCAAGTTTCGTTTCCTCAGGAACAATCTTGTTGTAATATGTTTGCTAGGCTGTGTGTAAAGGCGAGTAATAAATTTATATCAAAAATAATTTAAGAGTCGCCCAAAAATTTGATTTTACTGATTAATATCTCAATCATGGTCATTGTTTTATTATTCTGACACTACTCAAGAGTCACAGAGCTAAACATCTAACGTTTGATATTTGTACTGATAGTGAAACACTCATCACCTACAGAAGTGGTTCAGGTCTCCTTTGAAAGTTTTTAAAGAGTATTAATCTTTAATACTCCTGTACTTGCACTGGTTATATGGATACCCCATAGTTAAGTTTTTTGTTACGAATCAGAGATAATGTGAACGTAAAGCAATGTCTATATTCTTCAACTGAGCTGGAAGAAATACATTTTCATTTGTTCCATTTATCTAAGTGTAGTGGCTTGCAAGTCATAGCTTCGCAATGTTGCTCAAGGGATTTCTATACACCCTGCAATAATCTGTGCAACTTATCAATGTTACGACAGTGCAGACTTACGTAGGGATGGCAAAAAACATCGATGTTTTAAAAACACCGAAACACCGAACCATAAATATCGATATATTAACATCGACATTTTGTATTCGATGTTTTCTTCACATCGATATTTTGTTGCAAAAACATCGATGGTTATTTAATTTTTATTATTTTATTTTAAGTAAAGGGAATTAGGCACGTTGTAGAGTAGCAGCTATCCACGGCAATATAGTTGTTTTGCGTTATCCTCTTTATCACCCTGAACATTTCGCCTGTGTAATCTGAGCGAATGTTAGGTGGTTTTATTTCGATGGTATATGAATGGAAGTGACTAAATAATAAAGTAGCAAACCACGATGTTCTTTATTATTAATTTTATCATTTAAATTCGATAATAATTTTTATTAACATACTACTAACATGCTCGTAACCAAACAATAAAATATATCCCTTTTACGTACTGTAATTAAAAATGGATAGAAAAATAGCATGTTTATTAGCCTATAATTAAAACACGCATGTTTCAAACATCGATGTTTTTTCGTCGATGTTTTCATCGACATCGAAAACCCTTTAACGATGAATCGGAACATCGATGTATCGATGTTTTGGTAAAACTTGCCATCACTTGGATCAGGGCAACCCAGCTCTAAATTTACTCACAGTATCGGATCTCGTGTGAACTGCAGAGCTCTGGGACAACCACTCGAACAGACACAATAAGTAACTCCCATTTCCGAAGTGAACCTCGTGTATTGATAATTGTTGGCAGTGCCCGCAAATCCTTACCGCCGTATTATGTGCACATTTATTATAATGTGATACATAAAAATATGTTTATTGAAATCATCAACGAAAATATTGTTATTTTTTTTCCTCCAAAAATAATTTGATTTTCTGCTGCTGCTTTCCGCTTCTACTAATACCCCGCCCAAGTAAACTCGTCCCAACCAGTTTGAGAGTAAGTGTGAAATAGGATCCTCAGCTCTTATAACCTTCCCAGAAACTGGTTATCTATTATTTATTTTTTATATTAGTATCGTAAGTCATTTATTACAACAAGAATTCGAAAATTCCAGTTTGAAAAATTTGGAAGGTTTTCATTTTCCATTCAAATTTGGAACATTGGAGAATTCGTCAATCAATCGAGTGTAGTACTAAGATTTTAAGGCGATACTAGTATAGTTAAACGTTATATGCACTTTGTCAAAATTCTAATTTACTATAATTTTTGTATAAATTTGACTGCTCATCCTGCAAAATGTGTCATAAAATTGATATAGTAATAAATTTATTTTGAACATAATCTTAAGAGTACCTTGTTTATGTTCTAGCTTAAAGTTTTGTTATTATATCTACATTATGTAGACTACTGTGGTTACAACTACTATAAGCAATAACGCATTTTCACATTAACAATTTTACTCTGGGTATCCATGTGCAGCACTCCATGTTTAGGTTCATCCCGACTCTATCAAGTCATTATGACTTTCATACATTTGCATATATCGACTTATGTGACTCAGGGTATCAATTGCTGTCACTGCAGTACTCCCAGTCGAATACTCCGATCGTTAGTTTCGGTGGTTTCTTCAATTAATCTCAGACAAATGCCGGAGCAACCCCTAACAGACCACGGACCGCGCGTGATCTTTCCTTTCTCTTCCTTGTCCTTCTCTCACCCCTTACTTCCACACTCTTTCAGATACATGCACTACATTATAACACACGTCGGGGGCTTATATCTAGTCCCGGGGCAGTTCCCCTCTAGTGGGAGACACCTGGCTAGGGAAACCCCGCAAGCTATTTTATAGATCGGCGACGAATCTGACCGTTGAGTGACGAAGAACACAGCCACCCCCGTGATAAAAAGCATGCACTACACTACGAGACTAATGACCAAAGCAGTTGAAGCGCCCTGACACACGAAATTATCAATCAATGGAATACCACGCTTTATGGTATGGTGCAGTTAGGTGCAGTCCGTCTGTGCTCTAAAGTGATGAGATCATTCTGGAAGGTGTGAAGATAGTAGAAAACAGGGTTCCTTGCAGTGGTCTAGGCAACAATGTTTTGTATTGACATTCGCGTCTTATCATCGGAAGTGAGTTTGTGGGGCAGGGCCGTGCTCGACTCACACCACTATCCCAAGGCTCTCACCACGATGGGGAAGAAGACCATCCCTCGGAACCTTCTGACTGGCAAGGAGGAGTGAAGATGTTGTATAACATCTTAGTACCTTCTCGGTGTATCTTGACGCCTAGACATCTAGGCGTTCGGGGTATGCGACGCATGAAGGGAATGAGGCGTCTAAGAGGACATGATTATTAGAGAATTTGTGTGAACAACTTTACTTTTCACAAAATACGAATCAGTGTTATTAATAATGAGCCGTGGATTATTATAATAATGGTGTAATAAATCTTATTAATAAACTGATTTCGTTTTCCTAAATTTGTCTTAGGATAACCAAAGTATGTTTATAAAATTATGTATTACTTGCTCGGTATCTTTACGCAGTAGAGAAAACTTTACGTAATGCTGCGCGAAAACACGGGCGAATTTTTGGCAGAAAAACTCTTTTTGCTGGGCCCTGGTAATGAAAAAGTTGATAAATCCAATTACTAAATTTTAAAAAAAGTGCTATAACACGTGATGTACCGAGAAGAAATGTTTAGTGGGTCATTGATACCGAAAAATCAACTGGCGGCAAAACGTTTGTCTGTCTCTGTGAGTGAACAAGGCTAGCGGCTACACCGTTCAGCCGATTTCCTCCAAAATTGATATTCCCCAATCAATCTGCCTGTTGTCGCGGTCCCTTGAATTTGAAACCGATTTTTTTTGTTGGAGGCACTTTACATGGAGTTTCTGGAACATTTTCAAAATTTTCAAAATTTTCAAAAAATGGCTCCATTGTTTTTTCTTAAATTGTAATGTTGGATTATCTGAAGTACGTTTAAGAGAAAGTTAATTTTTTCAGCGTCTTCCTACAACTACAATAATAGACATTTTTTCCCTTAATGAAATCTATTGGTTAAAGATATATTTTGAGATCAGATAAGGTACAGTTTTTCAAAATAATTTAGTACTTTTCGCGTAATTTGGCGTGAAATATAAGCAATTTTTACTTTCTCGTATACATACGTATGTACGGCAGTAATATACGTAGTATAGAGAAAGTTATGTAATGCTGTGGAAAATCGATTTCGAGATTACAATAGAAATACACGATTTGGGGTCCCCTGATACAAAAAAGTGGTTATTTTCAAAACGTCCGTCCGTCTGTCTGCCTCTGTCTCTCCGTCCGTCCGTCCGTCCGTCCGTCTGTCCGTCCGTCTGTGAACACTACTAGCGCCTAAACGATACGTAATATCTCTTCCAAATTGAAGAAACCCTTGTCAATATAGATCTAGTTCAATCTTTGAAATTTTGAAAAACATTCTTTAATATTTGGGGGCACTTTACATGAAGTCCCCCGAAAATTTTCTCAAAAACGGCTCCAAATTTTTTCTTCAAATTTCTTGTAAGAATAGAGTAAAATACACTCATAAAGATGGATTCGATTTTCACAGTTAATTCTGAATTTTCGAAAATTTCAAAAGTTTGAATTTTTTTCGGCGACTTCCTTCAACTACCAAATTGAAGACAGATTTTTCCTTCAAATGAAATTTGTTGCCCATTAGTAGTTCTTTTATTAAGGTGATGTAGGCTTTTTTTTTTTAATTTAGGCGTTTTCGTGCAATAGAGCGAGAAATACTTGTAATTTTAAAAAATTACAAAAACAAGATTTTCTCAAAAACTGCTCCACTTTTTTTCTTAAAATATTGGGTAGGGTTAGTTCCAAATAAACCCTTTATCATGACATAAACGTCATGTTGGTCTATTCTTTTGTTTTTTCAAAAAATTCAAAACGAAAATTTGTTTAGCTGGTCTGTCGCGTCCATAATATTTACAGTAGAAGTAATTTCTTCCCATTATTATATTTACAAGTACATGTGATTTAAATAATGTCAAATAAAGTTTCTCGAAAACTTAACAGTTTTCTGTAAAAATTAACTCAAAATTCCGCATTATTAGAAACGCTCAAACGACATTTTCTCAAAAATGGCTTCAAATATTTTTCTTCGAATTGTTTGAAAAGATAGTGCTAATTGCATTCTTTAATATGACGTATTGCACTCGTTAATATGATATTTTGGTGTCTTCATTTGAATTTTCAAAAATTACACAAATGTACTTTTTTGGAATACCTCTCAAGTCGTTAATATGGACATTTCCATGAATTTGTATGCATTAGTAATTTTATTAATTTAAGTTCTTCTAATGACTTCAGATGAAGTTTTTCGAAAACTCAATAGATTCCTGTGAAAAAGAGCTTCAAATTTTGCATTTACAGTAATGCTTAATCGCCATTATCTTAAAAATCACTACAAGTTTTTCAATGAAAATGTCTATTTAGGGAGAGGTTTTACTCTTCTTTAATATTCTTGACGTGATATTTCCGTTGTAGCATTAGGCAAGCGAATAGTTGAGAAAATGTTAAAAAATGTACTTTCGGCGACGATAGATGGCAACTGGCCAAAAAATGGACCAGAAGCTTAAAATCAGACCACACCAAGGAAATTATCCTACAACTACAAGTATGTGTATATTTTTTTCTTAATGAAATGTGTTCATCAAAAACCAATCTTTAACTAATGTCACGTTCACTTTTTTGTAAATATGAGTATTTTCTTTGTAATTTGGCGTCAAACATAGTCGCTCGCTCCAAATTTCCTGCATTTCGTGAACGTAATAGATGTTATTCGAGACAATTAAATGCTTCGTAAATTAGAATTTATATAATATTTCATATTTCTTTGTTCGCTTCTTACATTTGAGCTTTTGGTACACGTTTACAAATTTATATTTTAGAAATTATTTAAAATCTATTTGAAATATATGAAATAAAAATTCCTAGCTTTCAGGGAATATCACATTAGAATGCAATAATGTCATTCTGCACCGCGAAACAGCAGATGGATTTCTGTGAATGTTGGTACATGATTTATCTGTATGTAAAACGGTTATAAATGTCAAAGTGATGATATTCTCTTGAAAATATTTATTTTTCGCAGCATAAGTTCTACGATTTGAGATGAGTTTTACTAAAAATTATGACTGAGATGTAATTTCGCAGAGAATTTGTGGTACAAATAGTATTACATAATCATTACTAAAGGCAAGTAAGTACGTACTGTTTTAGCACCACTACTTTAATTATTGTGTGTTGTGTTTTGTTTCACGTTTTCACACAGTATCCATCTTGGCAAGCTTTTTTACTTACTTTAAAATATAGCTTTTGTTCCGAAACAAAATACATATTTTGATTGTAGAGCTTCATGATTAGAAGAGTAATAAATGGAAAGTTATATGTAATGCCAGAATTATGGTAAAAGAAACAGCGGAAGAAAAACATCCAGAAGAATGTAAAAAATATAAAATTATAAATTATTGATTTAATATTGTAAAAGGTTAATAAATCTATTTAGCACTAAATTAAAACATTCCATATTTTATTGAATGTCTGTTCCATGTTATTTTGAATGTTTGTAAATGTTATTGTTTCACATTTCTACGCCTGAAATATTTCTAAAACCAAAATTAATTGAAGGTTAGGGATAACAAAGATATAAATCACATTTCAGCATATCTCCTCCAGATACGTACATGTATAGTGAGTACAATTCAATGCCTGCTTTATATAAACAGAAAATATTTTGAAAAGTGTGAATGTAAAATTTGACTTAACATAATCCCGCAATTAAATGTAAAACGTCTTTAATTTCAAATAAGAACATTCGTAAACCTCAGTAACATGAATCTGTAACTTGGGTTTATTGCAGGTTCTAAAATTCATTAGAAGAAATCACATGGAGCACAAAGAGTAACAGGCGAACAACACGATGGCTCGTTCTTTCCTTAGAAAAGACAAATCTCTTCAGTAAGTTGAAGTGAAAAGAGCCCATCTCCACATGCTGTTGTTGGATGCCGTCGTTCAACCTCAGCTTTTCTCTTGGCACTGTTCTTGCGCCATTCTTCCTGTTTCCTGTTTTCCACTCTCGACTTCGATTTAGCTTTTGCTCTTTCAACTCGCGTACAGACAATTTCCTGCTTTTGTTGGGTGTTACTTTCACACATACTACTTACAGTAAAAAATTACTTATAGTGAAAAATGTGTAATGCAGCAGTGAATCCTAGCAATATTTGACCGGAAAAATATTATCGTAGGTCTCTGATACCGAAAAAATGGATAATGCTTATCCTGTGTGTAGTAAATAACTTTCTCTAACATGTTGCATAGTCATTCTTTGTTACCGAAAAATTACTTTACCGCAAAACGTTCATCCGTCAATCCGAATGTCCGTCGGTATGTCCGTCCGTCTGTCCACCCATCTGTCTGTGAACAACGCTAACGACTAAATAGTGAGCAATATTTTCACCAAAATTGAGATTCCTCTATTGATCTGGCCGATGTCACGGCCCCATGATTTTGAAACTGATATTTTAATTTTGGGGATACTCTACATAAGACCTTTGGGATAATTTTCAATTGTTCTCTAAAGGTTTCCAATGTTTAGATTAATTTATTTCATTTTGTGGAGATTATGGGTATGGGTAAGATTTAGAAAATGACGCAGGTTCATTTTTTGTTCAATTCTCTGAATTTTCGAAAAGTGCAAATGTTTAAATATTTTTTCGACAATTTCCTTGAACTACCATATTAAAGATTTTTCTTAGGAGTGAAATCTGATCTTCATAATTAGAACTTGAAATAAAGTTATGTACATAATTTCTGAGTTGTTTATAAATATGAATCGTATTCTTTTTTTTCGCGAAAACAAGATTAACGGGGTCAATTTTTTCCTAAAATATTTTACCGAATAGTGAAAAGTGATATGATAATGATGCAAGGACGATTTCGAAAATTTTGCATACATATAATTAGAGAAAGAACGTGCAATTGTAGTACCACAAGTTTTACTTGTCCATTGTTATTGCAAATAGTTCTCACTCAATGAGTTTTGTCCTATATGAAAACTAAAATGCTTCCGTTTCTACGTTTTCATGGTTTCAACTAGTTTTTGCAATTCTTGTGTAAACAAACACGTAACTAACGATCATAGCAATTGTCTCGGCCGTAAACACAAAATACAGAAGGAGTGAGTGTTTCGCTACACTCAGTGGACGACATGGAAACGTGCAAGTGCCTGTAAGCCTCGTGGGCGCCCAAAGGGCGCAATATTAGCATCTGAGTGAGTTCGAACGGGGCAAAATGATCTGTCTCTGGGTTTGTCGTACCGTTACAATAGACCTCAAACGCGCCGAGCTTCTACGACAGTGATGCATGTGTGGAACCAGTAGATAGAGGAGGGTCGTATACAGCGATGAGCGGGTACTGGACCACACAATGTGACCACAGCGTGAGATGTTCGCCATCTTGCCCGTACGGCGTCGTCCACAGTGTTGGTTCCAGTTTGGAGTACAGCAACGGTGTTGGCTCGAGTTTGGATGTCTGCAACGGGTGTGGGCACGACTACGTCGATGGTTCGTCACCTTCTACTGCGGGCTGGACTAGTAGCACGTATACCACTGCGGCGGATTCTGTTGACCAGAAACTACCAACGTCTCAGACAGCAATGGGGACGTGAGCGTGTTCACTGGTGAGCTGAGCGGCAAAATGTAGTGTTTTTGGACGAGTCCCGCTTCAATTTGTGATAGAGCAATTTCTGTGTACGGGTTCGATGCTACCGTTATTATAGTAATCTGACAGCCAGCATTGTTCTGCACTATAGCGGACAAGCGCCAAGTATGCCCAAATTCCAGCAGGACGATGCCCGATTGCATGTGGCGAGGAATGTGCAAGCTTTCTGCGAATAACGACGGGTAGTATCTCTGCTTCCCTGACCTGCAAATTTGACTGACATGTCGCACATCGAATATGATCGGTCGGCAATTTGTTCCTTCTCGTCCTTCTACAGCCACTGTCGATGGTTTGTGGCAACGCATAAAAATCGCGTGGCAGTGAGTTCCCCAGCAACATATCCAGGCGCTCTTTGAATTCATGCCACGACGTCTAGAGACTCTAATGGCAGCGCTTGGCGGCTTCACGTCGTTCTAAATTTTCAAAGTCAAAATGCAGGTATATTACTGTATTTCTAATCATTTGTATATAATGATGAATCTGCAAAATAAATTTAAATGTAATAGTGTCTCTTTCTTGGTGTAGCAATTTTCAGAAACATCAGTGTGTCTATTTATTATATATATATATATATATATATATATATATATATATATATATATATATATATATATATTATATATATTGTGACGTCACGGGATTATACAAACCCGTAACGCCACCATAAGCCACGAGAAAAGCCCAGAACACAGAGAAATAGGGTACGCGGCGGAGCGATGGTCCGAGAAAGCGACATCTACCCGCAGATTTTCGCACTCCGATGTCCGAAGTTACGGATAATGTTTTTCTTGAGAGGGCGCGAAGGAGGAGAAAATTCACCCCTCCAGAAATTTCCCCAGGCGGAGTCACATAAATACCGCGACGCGCTTCGGGAGAACTCTCTTTCGATTTCGACAGCGACGGCGACTCAACCTAATTCTTCGGCGATAGTCACTGGTTAGAGCAGGAGTATATTTTAACTTGCTTAGTTAAAACTGATTTGAGAAACGCGTTAATAAGTGTGATAGAATTCAGAAGTGAAGTGCATGTACAGTGTTAGCACTAACATTACGCGAGAAAGCAAGCGATGTGATTGCTTGAATCTGAAATAGTTTCATACTTGAAATAAATTCGCGCAGAAGGACTTTAAACGAAATCCAGCATTTAACTTTGTACGCCACAACCACGCACGCTCAAAGTGTGGTATGTCGGCCGAGTGCTAGAAGTATCCAATTCAATAACGTTAGTTATTCAAAGCTGGAAGCGCGAACAACGGGTACGCGGCACGCAGAAGAAGAAGGACGACTCCAGTGAAGACCCAAGCGTAGGCGAGAAGGACTTGGACCAAATACGTGGATGATACGAGCCCGGAGATCGAGGGAAGGGTCTGGAATTTGGACGAGTGGCGGAATCCGGAGATCGGAAGAAGGAAGTGGTACAACCGTGGAACATCGAACCAGTCAAGTGGCGCGGCGAGGACTGCGAGCGACCGAAAATCCCAAGGTTAACTGATGGCGAGCGGGAAGGAGATGTCGAGGTAAAGAACTGGCAACTTCTATGCAGCAATCTGTTGGGAAATCGTGTAGCTTTAAAATACCAGGCGAAGCGTCCTAAAAATAGGTGAAAGTTCCAAATAAGAAACTGGGAGGAATATTCCGAACGTATGAGCGGCAGTTTAGATTTCATTCGCTGTACGCACTAGTAAATTCGTTCGAATGCCATACCTTGTACAATTTTCCTAGAGTGAATTATGATTTTTCATGTAGTGTAAAAGTGATCTTATTTGAAAGTCATGCTTTCATTGTATTATGTCAGAGGATAATTAGTTGTTATAATTTGTAAAGGGTCCAATTTAAGTAACGTGTGTGTCACGTTCGTTCTTTTGTTTGAGTTCACAGCATTGTAGTAAATGTGCAGCTTAAGGCTGACACCTGTGAACAGTCTATGGTAGAATAATTGTAGAGAATCATTAAAAGGGCCGTGCACGGAGAACACTTAAGAATAGCAAAGTTGAATGAGGTACACGAAAGTAATTCAGAAAGAGGTAGAAGCAAAAGAATTGTGAATAGTAACTATTGAAATATTCAGGCAGTCGAGGTGACGCCTGTACATTTTGTGGTTGTATTCTTTTTGTTTTCTGTTTTCTTTGCAGTGTCCATCTACGCAAAGTGCATACTTATTGTGTATTTGTGCCTCTGTGCATTTTGTTTCACTGAATTTATGCTCATTTTACCAAAATTTTACCTAATTCATTGTGTCAAGGGTTCAGACCTTTCTCATACCCGAAAGATCCTACTTCCTGAGAATTCAAAGCTCGCTACACGAGCATTCATTCTTTCACGCTCTATCGCCACCGACTGGAAGGTAGTAGGTGGGCGTGTTAGTATATACATATATAATCATTCCGTATTTATTGGACAATCAAATATATTGTGACATACCAATATGTGAGACATAATATGGTACAATATTTATTATAAACAGCATAAATTGTAAGGATAGACATTTGGTAAATATGGCGGCATAGCAACGGTAAGCGAGCCGTCGTCAAGGTCAACAATCTTCATGCAGTAACAATCGCGGAGATGACTAGTTCATTTTGTATATAATTCACGGATTGGCCGAAAAAGCAGTGACAGTCGCGAAGATGGCTAGTTCATTTTGTAAGAAATTTAGGGATTGGCTAGGTACGGAAGTACATCAAGTGTTGTCTGTAAATAAACAATCGAAAAGATGGACCGAGCTTTGCAGGGTTGAAAGAATATGATAGGCATTCATTCTGACTGATGCCGTGGTGTTGAACGGATCGAGCACAATTAATGTTAGGAATTTTTTGGGACTTGTAAGCATCTACTGGGGAATAGATATTGGTAGAACTTTGAATTTGAATGCTATGTGTGGACAGTAAAACTTAAAATATTTCAAGTGAATGAGTTAGAAGGACATTGAGGACTTAGGCGAATTTATCAGTAACTGGACTGGAATGCTAACAGCAGATAGTTTATTGATCGTTGAGTATTCAGCATACGCGTGGGATGAACTTGGAATTCGTAAATTGGCGAACGACTTAGACTTTATTAACTTTGGAAACGGTGATGAACGGTGATTGAAGTGTGCTTCTGCAAAAAAAGAGAGAAGATGGTATCTGGACTTGAGGACAGCGACGTCGGAGAAGAATGAAGATGGTCCATGAGCGCGCGAAGACGAATACCACATTATAAGGTTGGAACAGGTCATGGCCAAGGTTTTTATTTCATATTGTGTAGAATTATAAAGTACCAAAATTGTTTAATAAATTTCCATGTTTTGTGAAATGAATACATGATTCTCATTGAGCCAATTCTAGTAACGAAGTAGCAAGATAGAAATATATTTGCTTTTCAGATTCCTCGACCACTCTGTATAGATGGCAGATCGGATAATCATACAATCATACAATCATAATCATACAATAGTGATTATTTCTATGAAACCCATCGACCTAGGTAGCCGGAAAATAATTTATTTATCATTAGAGTTGGAGGTTAACTTGTATGATAGTATTAGCGTAATCTTTTCCTGGCGCCCATTTATACAAATTCGGAACGGATTACATTGAAATAAATCATCAATATATTCCGTTTATTTCAAATGGCGCTCCAACTGGGGCTGAATTTGTTTAATATATTCAGTTTATTCCAATATACACCAGAAAGTAAAAATAGATATAATTTTGAAAATACCCGATGGGTTTAATTCGTAGTTTTCCTGAAATCGAAAATAACCCTATTCTAATTTTAATATTATAAGTCCTTCTTTCTTTATTCAAAGTTCTTTACTTTAATTAAAAATAACAAGTTCCGTTCTTGGAATATTAGTGTTATGGTACCCGAAAACAACAACAAACTAATACATTCGATTATCTTTTCAGCGGAGAAAAATGTGGAATTTAAATTTTTACTCATTTTCAGGATATTTATGGATGTATTAGTACAATGGGGTCTACAATTTCTCTAAGAGTGGGCATGAAGTTGTATCATAAAATTAATCGTACTGTAGTTTTAACATTTCCTCGAGTTTTAAAACATTTGGAAGTATTAAAACGGCCTGAAAGCTGTCAATAGATTTATTTTGTCACTATTTGTATTCATTCTCTGCCAGCAAATGCCATTAGCAGTTTTCTTCATTCAGAGATCATATATTTTTCCAGAGCTCACTCATTGTGAGGGTTTTTATTTGAAAGTCATACTGGTCATTAACATTGGCGAAACAGGAACGAAATATTAAATGAGGGAGACAAGCAATGGTCTATATTTCAAGAGTTCTTTAGTTGAAATGTTGCCTCATTGTTTTTTAAGACTTTTTAAAATTTTCTTATTATATCGCTAACTAGTCACCATGGACGGTCACTTACGTTTAACTTAAACGAGTTTTTTTGAATTGAATACCACTGTAGGCTAAGTACAAATGTATTTCTACTGACGTAAAATGTCACAGAAAAGACAATAATAAAATTAGCATCTAAAACTGAAGTCATGAGACTCTATTATTTACTGAAATTTGAAATTGATTGAATAGTAAAGGGTCAACACACACCATTAGAAAACTGTTCGTATCAATAAAAATGTAATCATTCTGGAGTTAAAAGGATTAGCATTTTACTTTCACAGTTTGTTTATAAGGAATTAATTGTTTCTAGTTTTTGGAATAAATATAACTTTGGAATTTCTAAAGGGTATATGTCTTATAAAATAATGTTTATTGTTTAAATATGGTTGAACTAGGTCCAGCTGCTAAAAATGGGGGGGCGGTCTCATCTCACAGGCCCATCCTACGTAGTTCCGGCGTTGTAGGTCAACGATTTTCATTAGACATGCACGCAGCAGAGACATTTTCATATGTTTCTGTTTACTCACTCTAACTGATGCACGTTTTTAAAATATCAATATTTAATCGTATAGTTATGAGAATGAAAGAAATGGCTTAATTTATAATAATTACTCGGATATACGGCCACAAATGTATTTTTCACTACTGTATTTTATCAAATGTGTTAGATCTTGACCAATTGCATTATAAATCACTCGACATTCGACGCTAGGACCACATAACGCTAGTATTTAAAACGAATTTAAGCTCACTGTCGGCTCACCTTACGCCCTACCTAATTATTATTATTATTATTATTATTATTATTATTATTATTATTATTATTATTATTATTATTATACGCTATTGAAATACATTTCGGTGTTAAACTCAGTGTTAACGCCATTATGCCGATGTAGAGCAAATAACGTACACAGAATTTGCAAAGCGACGCGACAATCAAGTGATGTTGTTGCAATGCCTCGGACCGGGAGGCCCTAGGGTTTGAGTCCCGACGGTGGCAGGAGTTTTGACATTAGATAGCTAGGTGGAATTCAACCGCTCAGCGCGCTGACTGGAGGAATTGTTGAGGTCGCCTACTCTGATTGGTAGTTTTCTATATTTTCTCCGATTAACACTAGGCGAATGCCAGAGCAGTACCCTAACAAACAATTCACGGACTGCACACGATCTTTTCTTCCTCCTCTTTCTCCTATCCTCGCCCTTCCTTACACACACTTAACATACATGCACTACCCTTCCATAGCGGAAGACCAGTTGTGAGTTCAGAGCTTGTCTCGACTGGAGCGGTGCCTCTGTGGAGGGCGATACCTTTGGAGACCCCCTCCCCCAACCCCACTGGGAGTTGGGCGTCGAACCTCCATCCAGCGGGGAATGATCACCGCCTCCTCCTCCTGCTACTGCGGCGGCGGCGGCGGCGATAAAAACATGCACTGCATTTACAGGACTAATGACCTTCGCATTGACGCTCTGGAATCACTAATCAATCAGTCAACCGACTCGACAGCCGAGGTTTATCATGGACTTGTCCGTTATTTGTTATTAGCCATATAACGATCACTATACTTCTTATTTTTCGTATCACCGTCTTATGAAAATACGATTATATAAATTAGAAATTTTTTCGCTTTGAACCGAGTGCTCATGCACCATCGTAGGCTCCAATTCATTTGTTTTTGGTGACCGGAGGTCAGTAAAATCCTTAACGGATGTTAGTCGTTAATATTGCTTTTTCAGTTCTGTTGTTTGCGGATACTCCATTTTAACTGTGAAGATTTCGTTAATTCATTCATTGTATTGATATTTCTCAATGAATCATGGAAACAAATTGTCATTTGTGTACATAACGTTTGCAGAGGAGAACAAAATCTTAAATATGTTAAATACTGTAATAAACTTCCGAAAATAATAAAAATATAAAAATAATGTATTTTAGATCATTATTTTTCTTGACACCGCCGCTGATCCGGATGGCCAAGATGGCTAGAGCGTGTTCTGTCTGAGCGCCTTGGTCCGAAGGGTTGCGGGTTCGACTCCGTGGGTGTGGTTGCTTGCCCCTTGTCTTTCATGTATGTGTGTAGTCTCGGAAGACCTTGTGAGTCTGCTGACCACAGACTGAGGAGCCAGCATATGTGTCTAGTATAAAAGTAATATGTGTCCCCATCAGAGACATAGTGCATATATGAGATCCAAATCGTCATCCCCTGAAGCTTGAAAAGTCCCAGGAATAAAAACTTCTTAATACTACCAAAGGTTTCCTCAACATTTATAGTTTGATTTAACATACCCCAATTATGATATTGTAGTACTTGAGACTTCACACAATATAGTTATTAAATAAAAACTAACTATAATTCAAACAATTGTGAAGAAGATATGTGATTTTCCACATGTGTAGCAATGGATCAATTATTTTCCGGCTTCTTAAAAACAATCTCAGTAGATCAATTAAAGACGTTTACTATTTGAGCTTGCGTTCAATACTTGCTATATGTTTCATTGAAACTTTCACGCTTTCGATTTCCCGCATGGCTAGTAAAACATAAAAATCATTTGCAAGAGTGCGCTAATAATGTCCATGCAACGCATACAAATCGCATCTGGACCAGTCGTGTGTTTATTCTTTTATGGAACAACTATCTTGCTTCTTAACTCAGAGATAATTTGATCGAATCTCTTTGAGAAGGGTCTTAGATGTGACTGACTGCGATAGTTCAGTGTTGTCTCTTTAGCGTTGTTGGCTGGAGGTCCTTGGATTTAAGCCAGAACGTTAGCAGAGTTTTGAAACTAGCTTAATAAATTCAATCAATTTTGTGGTAGAATTGTAGCTGTTCTCGTAGGTAGTTTTACATAGTTTCTCTTAATTAAACCAGGCGAATGTCGGAGCAGTATTTTAACAAACTGGCCACGGAGGGTCCCTTCTTCTCCACTTACGCTTTCATGCACTACACTGTCGCACATGTCAGGAGACAAGTCGTGAGGTCAGAGGTTGTCTCGGCAGGGGGAAGATACTTGTGAGGGAGATACTTCGAAGAGGAATCTTCGCAAGCCGACGTGTGGGTCAGCGCTGTATCTCTTGTACCACGGAGTAGAAAAACCACCGCATCCAGGATTACAAAATGAACTAAACTTACGGGACTAATAACCTCCGTAGTAGACCCGTTTTGATTCAAAACACGCACTCCTTGAGATAGTTGGTGCCCGAAGCACTTGACTACGTGAGTCGCGTCCTTAACGGCGAACAAATTCTTCGTACGACTTGCTCCGGAGGGAAGTAATACCAGCTGTCCTATGTTGTAGATAAACTGCACGTAAATAATCCACAAGCCTAAATGAAACCTCTGAGCTAAATTCAAACCACCTAATTCGTCACTCAAATAATACTTTCTTTCTCCGCCAGTTGGTGAACGGAGCGTTGCTGAATTTCCGTACTCACACGGAAGAGTAGGCCTCGTGGACTGAGTCTCGCCACATAAAACACGGGCATCATTGAATCACAACTACGGGCACCATTGAATTGGATTGGATTGAACGCCAAAGCTTCCGCAAACAATCCCATCTCAAACCAGGCCGCCGCGTCTTCCGTCAGCATCTGCACGCCCACCTGGCGACAACGGGGCTGACGCACCGCGCAGCGCCGCTCCGCGCCGCCCGTCAGCATCAGCGCGCGGCACTTGATTATGCATAGAACCGGAATTTATGATTCCAACTCCGCCGCGTCGCGGTCGCTGACAGGCAAGGGTCGGAGTGCAGATATGGAAATGCGGTTTTCATTATAAAGGCGGAATTACTCATTAATCACTGAACTTGAAACTGCATCCGCGGGATCCGTGGGAAGAGGTGGGGTTGCGTATACATACAAATCAGGCCGAGCTGCGGTGTGCGGTTAGCGGAAGGACTTTTGCCGGGCGTTTTTTGGTGGTTATCGCCGCGGTGAGTTTACTTGTTGCGGGATCCCTGGAGAGGGGAGGAGTTTGTTTCGGCAAAGATCAGAGGAATTGGTTCGTATAATAGGGTGTTTCCTCCTATTCGAAAATGCGTGAATTTGATTTTTCACTGCATGTATATTTTGGGATACTAATTACAGAAATTCTTTGAAGTTTATATTTTTCAATTTTCCTTTATCTCTGTTGTATACTTATATATAAATATTTCATTGTTATTTTATCTAAATGAATAACCTTTCTGATAACATCTCATTTATTTCTTACCTTTTTGCTTTCCTACCGAGACTGTAGAGTAGAGAGAAAAGGATTAGAATAACTCAATAATACGAGTTCGGATTTTTGATCGTAAAATCCATGTTCAAGGTTATTGTCGCTTCATAGGTTGCGAATTCGAATTCCGTCCTGAGCATGGATGTCTGTGGGTATTGTTAGTATGTTCCCCACCGTTACCCCAAAGTTAACAGTTACAGTGGTACAATCGAGCAATTTAAAAGCGACCAAAAGAGTTATTTTGAACCAGATCATTCCACATGCGTTAAGATAAAGGTCTCTTTGTGCTGTTCTAAAGATGGTTCAGATTAGTGTCGGTTGCAAAGAGAAACACGCTGCTTTGTACCTGAAAATCGGGATGCCGTCTTTATGGAAGGATGACAGCACACTCACACATGAGTCTGCATAGCACATTCAATTAACATAGTTGACTGGCAGAGCAACTGACAGTTATGCGTTTCACGTATAACTGTCTGTCAGATTAGAAGTTTTTTATTTGAAACATGGAGCTTTTGAGTACGATGTAGTTTTGCCGTAACGTAGACCATTAATATATTTTCATTTTCGGTGGTACTTTACTAGAAATCCTATGATATTTTCAACATTTCTTGAAAGTGGCTAGAAGTTACCTTTTTAAATGTTTTGGTACAAGATAAGAATATACACTTATAAAAGTGGAATTGTTCCAATTTTCATTAAAACCTGCAACATTTTTAAAATGCCAGAACAACGCAATTTATTCATCAAATTTGGATATTTAAATTATGTCATACACCTTTTTAAACTTCTAATTGTTGAATTGTAACATTAAGAGGAGAAAAAGTTCTAGTATGCTGCGAATTTCCACTTCATTCATTTAATAAGATGTCTTTGCGAAGGTCCGATTAAAATGCATTAATTAATATTTGCGTGTTTCATCTGGATGTCTCCGTCATTTTCACAGAAGCTTCCAATCACAAACCGTATTCGCATTGAGATATGCCGCTGTTACCTCTGCTGAACTGGAAACAAATAAGCACTGTGCAGCAAACCTTCTTTATCACCGCGTTCCCACCTGTTGTGTTTGTTTCGTTTTTTTTATTTTTTTAAAAATGAAATTCATATTTTTCAAAAGAATTAAATCATGTGTCATAATGATGTCAGTTGTTTCCCTTGTTATTTATTATCCTATAAAAAGCTTGTATTGCTCTACGCCTAAAATCAGATTTTATTTATATCAGAGGTTTTCATAACATTGTTTGTGGTCTGCAAAGCATTCCCTTTAAGAGACCTCTGGAAATTGACTCAGCGACTGCAGTGAATATTTACCTGCCTGAATGCAAATACTCGACATATTCTCGAAAAAACGTTTAAATCGATACTCGAGTACTCGTCGTTTTTGAAAAAATATTCGCATGAAAATATTGAAGTTATGCTTTGAACACATCGTAACCATTTTGACGCACAATTAGGAGCAAAATAACTCAGTATTACGTAAAGAAAATTTTGTTTAAATATCGTCAAATGAAGGTAGATTCCAGGATTTAATTTCCAAATTATACAACTGCATTGTAAGCAAAAAGAAACGCCTGTTCAAAATTAGGAAATAATAAAAACAAAGACTTTCGTAAATAAATAATTATATAATAAATTATTATTCAAATAAACATGCAATAACTTAAAGTTCGAGAAAAGTCAAAGCTGTATACTACATCGGTCTCCCAAAAAAGCATTAACAATATTCCAAACAGCCGTGAAAGAATCCTCTGAAATGCTATGAAACAATTTCCCCAGAAGCTGTAAAACAATATCTTTAAACATTTTGCAACTATATCCCCAAAAATATCCAACAGACAAATAACGAAAGGTGCAGAAACAGCATTCCTCTTTCATTATACCCTTATATTAAGTACATAATAAAATAAATTAATTTTAAAAAGAGTAGTACTCGTGTCCTGTTGTATATGTCTTCCATCTTTCACGAAGTTTAAAAAGCAATTAAAACAACTTGCTTTTTGAGGCCGAATATTTACAAAACATCTCCAAACACAACTACAATAATGAAAGTAATTTCGTTAATGCAATTTTGTATTATTAAAAAACGCAAGAAGCACATTTTCCGGCAAATCTTTCTCCATTTCGCGAGGATTTAAATGAAGTTTTTTTTCTAATTCTTTGTCTTAACCACCAACGTAAGTACTCTTTACGAAAATGCAAAAAATAAGTGTTTGGATGTAAATTGATAGTAAATTTACTATAATGGCATTGCATAAAAGTTCATCATGAGGTCCACACACACACACACACACACACACACACACACACACACACACACACACACACACACACACACACATACACATACACACACATACACACACACACACACACACACACCAAAAAACAATTAAAGCAGGGTTATTCAGGAACAAAACTCGCAAGTTTGTTTGTTTAACCAAGTTGAAATGGCGGCGTCAACCAGGCGCGCAGGTAATTCGCGGAAGTTATGCATTTATGGAAACCGCGGAAATGTCTTCTCCGGCCGGTGAGGTTCGGTCGCCCGCCGCCAAGGACGCTAGCGGCGACGTTAAGCGGATCATGGCGCCGCGCGGGAGGCGCCCCACAAGGGCTGGAGCAGCAGGGGCGGCAGCGGGAGAAAGCGGCGGGGGTGGGGGGAGGTTGACCCTGATTTGAATATAAAACAACGTTCTGGGCCCGGTTAAACAGCGGGCGTTCAAGATGGGGGCAGAGATACTTCGCTGAGAGGCGCGCCTAGGGGATTGCGCTTTCGTACGAGGCTTATGCCTACTGTCCCTTTCCTCTGAGGGGAGGGGGGCGGTGAAAGGTCTCGCGGCAGGACGCACCCGCTGGCGATAAAGTGGTGTGCAAGACGTCATGTAAAAGGTCGGATGATAGGTGAGGGCTGTGGGATGACATGCCGAAAGACTAGCTGCTGTCTTCTTGCGGGGTTCTTTCTTAATTCAGTGTTAAAATATTACAGTTCTTAAGATTGTCCATCTTAACCATTCAGAGACGGAACTCTGAAGTATTTCTTGAGTACGAACGTGTATTTTTAAGTCACTTTCTCTGTATTTTTAAATTCATGAAGGAAAATTATAGTGTTTCAGGGATAAACTCAAAGTAAAGAGTGCGTGGGTATGGAAATATTTAGTTTCTTTCATCGTTATAATCACGTATGGGAATTATTGTTACGGTTTGCCTTCAATAATCTCTCTAATGTTATTCGTTCAGAAGCTCTGGGCTTGTGTGACAACTTCACACGGATTGTTTCAAACAGCTCCAGAAACTTCAAAGCAGAATTTGTTGCTTCAAGGAGAGGGAGAATACACTTCTCTCAATAGTACGTCATGCACAGTTTTTAACTGTTTTTGACGTTAAATAAATATAAATAAATAAATAAATAAAATAGATAAATAAATAGATAGATAGATAAATAAATACATAAATACATAAATAAATAAATAATGGTCGGAAGATGTTTACTTTCGTCGTACATTTCAGGAACCACGTCTTAAAAACAAAACATTTTTCTGAACCACTTTTAAAGGTATAAAAATAACCGTTTAATACCTCGTGTGATTTCCGTTCTTTTCATTCATAGTAGCTTATTTTATTCTGCAGGGTGTTTCGGAAGAATTTTGATGTATTTACATTTTTCTTGCAAATATAAATAAATGATAAAGAGGGTTATATAGATTGAAGAAGTCGGCGCTCTAAGTCACTTCGTGTAAGAACAGAGAAAAAACTTAAGAACAGAGAAAAAAAGTTAAATAGTTGTAGGGTTAGATTAGTAAAACGAAAAAAAGCGATTTTATTGCTAATTTAATTTGAGAAACTGGCCTACCCAACACAATATGAAAGTATGTCATCTTCTTAGGCAACATATGGCGTAAATAGTTGATTTTACGTTCGCATCCTCACTACGCATGTAGTAAAGAGAAAGTGTAATGTTGCGGCGGATATGGACGATTTTAGACTGAGAGCCGATACCAAAAAAGTGGATAAAGCTTATTTCTATTTGTAGTAAACTTCTTCCCCTATCACGTTGTGTAAACAGAATCCACTTTTTGTGGGTTCTTGATATCGAAAATTTACATTACGGCACAACGTTGATCTGTTCGTCCGTCTATCTGTAGCTGTCCATCTGTGGCCAATGTCGAATACATTCAAACGACTTTCTCCAATATTGATATTCCCTGATTTATCTAATCGAACTCAAGGCTCTGCGAATTTGAGAGGGATAATTTAATTCATGGGAGTACTTTACGAGAAGCTTCAAAAACAGTTTCAACGTTTTTTAAAAATTACTCCGAATTTATTCATTAAACGTTTTCCTCGCGTACGGAGAGCATAAGACGCCTAGAAAACTGGCACAGGTTTCATTATCGTTGAACTTTATATTTTTGAAAATTTCCAATATTAGAAACATTGCAAAAATTATGACCTGTGGAAGCACTCGTTTCCTTTTCTTTGGAGGTTCAGGCCGCTGTTGTACTGGCTTTCACAATTGCCTTCGAATTCCTTTAGGGAGGCTGAGTCGTGATTTGACAAGTCGTATTTGATATACTGTTCTTGTAAAAATATAAGCACATTTACGGAAACGAATACTCTGACACTTTAAACCACTGTAAACTAATCAAAGAGCAAAACTAATGTTTAAAAAATGAAACACTTTTAAAAATTTTCTGGAACTTCTGAAAAGAAGTCACCAGATGTTAGTGTAAGATAACGGCGTACCAAAGCGAAGACGAAACAGCGCTGAATATTATGTCCGCGTGACACTGTTCCATAATTCCGTCTGTGTTATTCTTCTCTTAGTGATTACTTTATCATATGCTGTTTGTTAGGTATCTGTATTACTAAGTTCCTATTGGAGCAGAAATTGAGAGAAAACTAAGGAAATTATGGGCATGTAAGAGGTGTCGATGGCTCCGTTATATGTTTAAGTTCTCGGGGAAAATACAGAAATAATTAAACAGTTTAGATTTTGTTTAAAAATGCTAATAAAACAAATATCATGTGGAATACTAAGCGACACTCTCCTAGGCTTCTGTGCCTAGTAGGTTGCATCTCATTGCTCTGATTAGAATCAGGGTTAGTGAATAAAAACGTCCACCTCGACTATCTTCTGAACGGTTCAAAATTTTGAGATGAAACTTTCACGACACGATTTATAATATAGAGTCTCGTCAGCTTAAGTTGTTAGTTTTTATAACATTGTATATTTTAAAAATATTTGAATAACTTTATTTAAAAAAACATATATTTTTACAAACGATTAGGTAGATCGTTAGAAGACAAATCCAAAAATATTACACATGTTGGTATTTGATGAACAGTTACGAACACTAATGGGTTTTAAAATTCGGCATTGTCACTGATTCGGACGTTAGCAGTGCGGCTGAACACGTTCTCGTAGTCTCTATCATGCACCGTTTCAAAACGCAACGGATTAAGATATCCAGCGCATGTTGTAACCTCTAAACGACAACCGAGACTGTGATACACACGTATAAATAAGTCATTCTAGAAATCGCGAGAAATACGTTTGTCCCATGCAGAGAGTGAATGATGCAGTGAATGTTGAGTGGAGATCTATGTCCCCTTGGCAAGTTGCTTCTGCAAAATTATTGTTATTTACAGAAATTGTTTCGTGTGAAGAATGCATTTAATTGAGTTAGTAAATGCGTATGGAGTCACGTCAAGTATAGAGCGATTTTCCTAAGGATGAGCCAAAGTGACAGCTAGTGCTGGCAACATAACTGAAGGTTCTGTGGTCGTTGTGCCTTTGAACCCATTAGACTCCCTTCCCGCATTCCTTCGTTTGCAGTTGGCTAACTTGTAAATGGCTTCAACACTTCCTTTTGTCGTGTCCTTGTCCGACAAAAATATAGTGCGCTTGGAATTGATATTAGGAAGTGCAGTGTTATGTGTTCTTCTGCAAAAATTCTTTTTTCATTATATATTACATTGAATTTACTTTTTGTGTGATAAATATTATGTTTATTTTAAAACCGAGACTTGAAAGCGAGATGCGTACTGGTGCACGTGTTTACGGCTTAAAATTATTTTTCTTTCTATTTACATTCGTGGCAGTTTTCTTTTACTGATTACGAGAGCATGTTAAGAGATTTTCTACATACGTAATTAAATTTAAATATTTCCCAGACTCACGTACGTGCATATACCTCAGCGAAACTCTTAGGCTTCATAGGGATGTTTTCACAGAAGCCATTACCAAACACTTTACGAAGAGGCGTGGTTGAACAGCTGTCACGGCGGAGGGATACTTCTCTGAATTACACGTGATGTTCACTTGTTTTCGCGAACTGTCACTTTGGCTCATCCTTAGGAAAATCGTTGTATACTTAAGGTTAGAACGTCAGATCCGCCGTCGGCCTTCACGTGAAGTGCTACCTCCGGAGCTGACTAACTTCAGCGTATTCCTAAGATGGCGCGTCCCTTGGAGGACTGTGATTGATTAGTAAGTTCTAGACGTTGAAGGGATGGGGGAGGGCATCTTACTCAACAAGTCATATTCGTATTAATGCACCATTTGTTACTAAAGAGGGAGAGAGAGTTAGAGGGGGAGGCGATAGATCAGTTGAGAAGGTATATGGGAGTCAAGCTTCAGAGAGTGCGGCATCTTACCCCATCACTCCATGGATCAGGCGCTCCTGCAGGAGCGGCAGCAGTAGCGGTGGCAGAGCGTTGCGATCGCGTTATCAAGAGAGTTCTTGACATATCATACGCACTTCACTGGCTTTGGCCACCTCACGTGTACCTCTGCTTTCTCTCTGATTCTGCCGGGCCCGTTTATATTGGTGCCTCCCTTGCATTAGTTAGTTAGTTAGTTAGTTAATGCCTTATTTTACGTGGCGAGACTCGGGCCATCAGGCCCGCTCTTCCGTCTAACCACGCAAATTTCCCTACGCTCCTTTCACCACCTAGCGGAGAAAGGAGGTATTATTTTGGGCGACGAAACAGGCGGATCTCAATTTTGCTCAGAGGCTTCATTTAGGCTTGAGGATCTTTTACATGCAGTAAATCTACTAACATGGGACAGCCGGCTTTACTTCCCCTCCGAAGGAAGGCGTACGAAGGATTTTTTCGCCCTTAAAAATCCATGGCTTCGATCGGGTTTGAACCCGCAAACTCGGGTACAACAGTCCGGTACGCTGACCATTACAGTTTTACAGCGTACAGCGCTTTACAGAGGTCTCTGTCGGGATGTTTGAGACGTTGCATTCCGCTTGCCTTGGGAGTCGCCCGCGGTACGGTGAGATGTAAAGGCGGCTCGCCACATTCACGTCATCCAGCCTGGCGACAACGGCTGAATTCGAAATGGAAATGCAGTTAGTGTTGAACATTTGACACCATCCTGACCCTTAGCCGTGGATCTCTTGGTCAAATAAAGTCTCTTAGTCTGATAAAGTTTCTATTAGAACTTAAAATACCACAACAGAAAATTATAAAAAAGTTTGCGTCCACAGTTTTTGGAAAAGGCGGTACTTTCAAATTTCGGCCATGTATCCATCTTAGTACAATGATTGAAAACTGTATCTGACTGCCATTTGAAGACTCGTTTTGAGGAGTGTCTTCCTTAGGGCTATTCTTGAGAGATACCTATATCATGGAGTATTCAAATCTAGTGCCTTTCATACGCTTGTTTACATTAATTACATTAACTGAGCAGTTAAGTCTGTGATTCGTTTGTATTTCTTTCAACAAGCTAGAATATACTACATAGAGTGGCTGAACCTTTGGTTTCAGCGCTCTTGGTGGACGCTTGCCGAACTAGGAGCCGCCGTGTATTTTTGCAGTGCAAACATGAGATGTGGATGATCGTGACGTGTAAATTGTTGTACTGAATAGACGAGTTGTTTGTATCAGCTCTTATTTCTATGTTGTTCTTTTTGTTTATTATATTAGAGGTTAGAATAATAATATTCACGATCCCTTCAGTATGTTCGGCACATAACTGTAATAATAGAATTAATGAAACCACAATTATATCATTTTTCAAGTTTGGCGCCTTATTTGTAAACTGTTTGTTTGCTTCTTATTACAATAACATCCACTTTCAGCCGTTGTTACTATAACATTTCAACAGCTTCTATTCTTATGACAATAACCGAGGCAGGATGTAACATGTTTTTAAAGTTTCACAATTCGTTCTCCTTACATATTGTGATTTCGTTTTTAAATGATTGTTTTTTAGTTTCGTAACACAGTGCAAGAGGATTTATATTTCGTGCGGCACGCGCCCTACCAGCCTTAACCAGTGCCAAACGGAATACTAGAATACTCTGTTTTTCCACAGGGCTTTGATTCCAAAAACATGGCTTCAGTTTGTTGCAAAGAAAGAGGTGTTTCAGCCACTCTATTTAGTATAATCTAGCTCGTTTTTTTCTGCAATGACTTGCTTTGCACATTGCACGCTAGATACATAACAATTTCTTGCTTTGATTCCTTCTTTATTTTATTTGTTTATTTATTTATTTTACGTCAAAAACAGTTAAAACTGCGTATGACGTGCTATGGGGAAAAGTGAATTTTGTGCACATTTTCAAAGTTCTGTGATCCCTACACTAAGTATACTACTTGAATTTTGAATGAAAAAAAACGCTCCCATATAATAAAATATATTTTCAAGGATTAATAAGCAATAAAGTTTGGGCTCTTATCCATGACATCCTTCCTGCTGCAACAACATGGAAACGATCATTTGAATAACTGTATTTCCCACTGAATTCTAGAAGACGTGCACAGATAATATACATTTATGTCCAGAAGCAAAACAAGGGACTATCTCAGCATTTCCTCAATGGATCAGGGAAACTGGACGAAAAACCCGATCGAGATGTGGGTCATTGACCCAGAAGCTGCGATACAATACTTGTTACATATTGTTTAGAATTATACAGCCCAATGGTAAATGATACATTAAATATCACTGTCAACATTAATGCTACTTTCCTTGTACTTCTCCCGTAAGCTCTCTTTACTATCATAGTAAATCTATTATAGTTTACTATCATAGTAAAGTTACAAAGCGAGTAGTTTTTGCAGGGAAGTGTACTTATGTATTGATACTACTTTATTAGATAAAAGCTAACTGAAACGAACGAGTGGTAACGGATATCAGTTAAACCGTCTTGACTCTCGTTGTGGTGACGGTTTAACACGAGAGCTTTCATTCTGTATCCGTGGGCACTGTGTTAGCTACCTCAATGCCAAGAACACGAGCGCCGCCGCTATTTATCGCGAAATCGTTTTAATTTATGTGGATAATTTTATTGTCATGTAAAAATGTGAAAACGTGGGTATGAGAGTTTAGTTTTAGTTACATGTGTATATACTTTCAAAACAAACGTCGCAAGATGCTGCCGAAGCGATTCTATCATCTTAATGACAATGCTCATTTGCACCCTGCTGGGGTAACCTAAGAGTTGTCGTCCTTTGGTTGGAATGTTTAAAACCATCACAGTCCCGATGTCGCACCTAGCGACCATAGTCGACTTTCCTGACGACGGCGAGGTGGATAACTAAGTGGGAAAGTGGCTCCAGAAATCGGCGGCAGTCTCCTACAGCGAAGAAATGACAAAATCATCCCACAATTGACAAAATATATTGAAGTAAATGGTGATTTTGTTAAAAATGGTATAATACCTATACTATTTTCGGAATATCTTCCATCATTCTAAACTTACCTTCCGAATATCCTTCGTTATTCCCTACAGTTTGAGTTCTATAACGCTTACAAAATTCCAGTTACATACTCCATACTCCAAATGATACGAACATCTACCAAGTCTGTAACGTCTGTTGGATATTATTATACCTCTTATTGTTAAGAATTGTTAAGAAAGCAGAGAAATATCTTAAGTATGGGATGTAATAAAACGAGATCATCCGTATGTGGGGCAACCCAATAGTTATCAGACCCTTGGAAATTGTTTCGCCAAATATATGTAAAAACTTTTCAAAACTTCTAAGTCATTCAAAAGATTGAGAAGTATAAAACATCGCATTATTGCTAACAGCCCAAATTTAGAACAAAATATTGCAGAGGCACCCATGGACACTCGATATGCTGTTTAGAAAGCTGATTGTATCGACGACTAGATTTTATATTTAACCTACTCCTCACATATTTAGTCGCAAATTTAGAAGGTATTATTATTATTATTATTATTATTATTATTATTATTATTATTATTATTAACAATAATAACTAATAATATTCTAAAAGGAAATGGAAAAACGTCCATGCCTCACCAATAAGCCAAGATACGTCCGTTGACAGCTATGAATAGCTCGCCTCCGAACAGTCAAGCCAAAAAGTTAAACCATGAGTCTCAGGCGGTCGGATAGACACACAGTTACCCGATTACTATGAAGGATGATTGTGAGCAACATTGTTTTACATTGCAATATAAAGCCATAATTTTCACCCCCAATTCCCTCAAGACATTTTTTTTCCTAGGGCTTTTTATCCAGCCGACAGCCGGTTGCCCTTTACGTTCCGAAGGGACGCATATTCGACCATACACTAGACAAACACTTGCGGGCTCCTCTGATCTGGGGTCAGCAGAACGCGAGGCCCTCCGCGACAACACACACACAAAGTCAAGGGACAAACAGCCATGCCCAAGGCGGGACTCGAACCCGCGACCCTTCGGACCGAAGCGCTGAGTCGGTACTCGCTCTTAGCTACCTCGACCATCCAGGTCGGCCCCTCAAGACATGCCGTTAGAAAATCTACGGTTGCCGAAGAGGCTTCGCACTTCCTTCGAAAAGGCGAACGCAGCTGTTCCATTCAATTCCCAACGTGTTTGATAATGCGACGAACTGAATAGTCTCGCGATAATTCCTTCGACGACGCCGAGGCGGAGTTGGGAGAGTCGTTGCTGATAGAGACGCATCTGTGCCCGCCTTCCCTTTGCGTACAACGCTCCCCTTGTGAAGGGCGAGGTGGTGTGGCACGTGCCTTCAGAGAAGCGCAGCTGGCTTGTTGGCTGGAGACGTTTCCTGCCATGGTGCTCCGCGTGCACAAGGAGCTACTCATTGATTGATTGATTGATTGATTTTTTCGTGTTTCCGGGCGCGTCAACTACTTCGGTCAGTAGTCCCGTTAGTGTAGTGCATGTAATTTTTCTCGGGAGATGGCGGTGATCTTTCCCCGCTGGATGGCGAGATCCGGCGCCGACCTACCGTCGGCTAGTGGGGTTTCCCCCTAACCAGGACTCTCCCACCAACGGGGCACCGCCCCAGTCGGGACAAGCTCGAAGCTCCTGACCGGTCTCCCGGAATATGTGGTAGTGTAGTGCATGTTAGTGTAAGTGTGTGTGTAAGGGGAGAGGATAGGACAAGGAAGAGGAAGGACAGATCGCGCGCGGTCCGTGGCCCGTTTAGTAGGGTACTGCTCCGGCATTCGCCTGGGGTTGATCGGAGAAACCACGGAAAACTACCGATCAGAGCAGCCGGCCGCTAGAATTCTCCTCCAGACAGCAGCTGAATTCGACCTGGCTGAAAAGCTAGTGTCGAAAATCCTGCCGCCATCAGGACTCGAACCTAGGACCTCCCGGTTAGAGGCGCTGCAATGACATCAGTTGATGCACTGAGCTACCGCTACCGGTGTAAGTGTATGTGTATGTGGGGAGTGAGGATAGGACAAGGAAGAGGAAGGAAAGATCGCGCGCGGTACGTGGCCCATTTATTAGGGTACTGCTCCGGCATACGCCTGGCGTTGATCGTAGAAACCACGGAAAACTACCGATCAGAGCAGCCGGCCGCTAGAATTCTCCTCCAGACAGCAGCTGAATTCGACCTAGCTGAAAGCTAGTGTCGAAAATCCTGCCGCCGTCAGGACTCGAACCTAGGACCTCCCGGTTAGAGGCGCTGCAGTGACATCAGTTGAGGAGCTACTCATGCGGCTGCAACTTGAATGGCGCCGTCTGAAACATTGTATCGCTGAGATGACAATTCTATCCGCATAGATTGTGTAATCTGTTTTATTAAAATGAATATTCGATGAACGTTGGCAATGACGCGTACAAATGTTTGAACATTGTTTCAATTTCACCCAGGCAAAACGTGTAGCGTATTATTTGATCATTTATGCTTACAAATTTATCAAATTCGAAATACGTTCGGATGACTAATTCTATTTTCTTATTTTTCATCTAATTGTTTTTATACGAGTTGAAGCCTTGTGATCTATTGTCGCTTATTGTTGATGCTATCTTTTGACCGAGCACCTGGTACTTTTCTTAGGAGATTCATTCTGTTCTCTTATCTGAGATTCATTATGTTTGTCACTGCAGTGCCTCTGACACGGAGGCCCTAGGGTTCGAGTTCTGACGGTGGCAGAATTTTCGACTTTGACTAAATAGCTAGGTCAAGTTCCCTAACCACCAGTACCCTAACCATCGGGCAGCGAATTTTGAGCTTTATTTCCACTCCTTGTCCTATCCTACTTTTTCCTTATACACACTTACACTTGCGTGCACTTCACTGCCACACATGCCGGGAGACCGGACCACAGTTTAGAGATTGTCCCGGCTAGGGCGGTGCCCCGCTGGTGGGAGATGTCTGGTTAGGGGAAATCTCCGGTAGTCGACGGTAGGTCGGTGCCGGATCTCAATGGGAGAAGAATACCGCCACCTCCCGCGATAAAATAAACACCAAACGTTGGGGACTAATGACTTTAGCAGTTGATATGTCCCGAATCACTAATCCCCAACTACCGAACCAACCAACCAACCAGAATTACATGAGTTTTGTTTTCACTAAAACAATGGAACACAATGTACTCGTACATTAAAAAAATTGTTTTTATTAATTAATCAATCAGTTTGCTCGTCTTCTTAAAGTTTTTTCTCTCCATTCACTTAATTTTCCCCTTTCCAGTTATTCAAGGTAAGTGCTTTGCAAAATTTGTTCGCTTATGTAGGACATCGTCTATGTAAATGAAATAACTTTCTATTAAATGTAATTAACTGTGATAAATGAGACGTTCACATGAAGCAATATATCACAATAAGCCGCTTGTACCGTTACTGGAAGAAACTTTGTTTTCTGCAAGTACGAATATTAGTTTTGAAAGCAATAATTATTAATAGTTTTCATAAGTTAAATAGAAAAACAGCAGTAAAATTAGACGAAATTTTCTGAAATGATATTTATTATTATATAACAGTATAAACAGGGGCATTCAAAAAATAAAGATATCTATCATGTATTAAATTTAACACTTTAGCTTGAAGATGGCAGAGAAATTCCTGGTAAACGCAACTTTAAACGTTCTGTCTTCGTTTTTCAATTTGATTTATGCCCAGGCGTTTTGCTATCGTGATCCAGCAGAAACAAAAAACATGCCGAAACTAACTTCCCTTTTAACGAACCACTTCTCCGAACGTCGAAAAATTCTCCACCTAGTTTCATGTCGTGTATTTTTATTTTATAATATCGTATCTTCTGTTTTCCTTCGGAGATGGAGGGAGCATTTATCTCTCCAAGTTCCCGAGCACTTTTCGCCTGTAAGGGGAGGGGGCGGCGGCGGTGGCGGCTGTGGGATGGGTTAGTGAGAGTGAGGGTGGTGGGGTGGGAAGAAGGGGAGGGGGACGTGGATTGTGCTCCATCTTTGCAGAAACGAAACTTAACCTCCACTCGTAAGATCGTGGCGCCGTAAATCAATTTAATTAAATTTTTGCGTGCCGTAATTACTCTTGTAGGGCGCCCGAGCGACCGGAAGTGACGAGTGCGGTGGCGATGGCAGCGCGGGCGATATGGTGATGGGCGTGGGAGAGGGAGCAGAGCTTGGCGGAGGGGGCGAGGTTGAGGCAGGCGTGGTGGTGGAAATGGTTAAATAGTCAGGATTTAGAGAAGTGGAGGGTGTGCCTGTGGAACTTGATTAGTGTGTTGATATTATCCGCCCGGGTTTTTCTTGAGCCCTTATTTCCCACGAAGTGAGGGTAGCGGAGTGTTTGGTTCGTTCGGTGACAGATCTGTTTCATCAATTCTGTAGCTCGTTTTTCGATGAAAAATAGTTTCTATTTCATTGAAGCAAACATTTCAGGTTACCAAAATGCTCATTTTTATCTTTTATTCTTAATCGAAATGATGTTGGTAATGGATTGCAGGTCAGGATTCCGGGGATCAAGAAAACTTGCACTGATAATACCGTCGATTGATTGAGTTGGTGCTTTTGAGCGCATTAACTGTAACAGTGACCATTAGTTCGTAAATGTAGCGCATTGGTGTCTTGTGACTGTTCTTTTTACATGTGTGGTTGTGAAGGCATATCTAAGGAGAGACGTTGGGAAATTGATAAGGAAGGAGGGATCGCGCGTGCTCCGTAGCGCAGGCGTTTGTTAAAGTAGAAGGGCTCCCAAAAATGCAAGATTTTGATTGGGAAAACCAGTGAAATCATCATACCAAACCAGCCATCTACAAGAATTCTCCTCGGGTTACTACAATTGAGATGCAGTCCAATGATACCGTGGTCAGGCAAAATAGCAATCCCTATGGTCTGAGATTTGACACAGAAAATAAGGCATCATTGAATAGAATTGAATTGATTCTATAAATGTGAAAAGAAACCTAAGAAACAGGTAATGGTATATGTGCTTACGTAACTGTGACTGTACCATGAAGTAGTAGTACTCCAATGGTTTCGTATATTACCATTTAAGATCGACTGATATTGCATAAACATCGTAAATGATGGAATAGCTAAGATAATGTACGTGTTGGAAAATCATGTGAACAAGACCTGTACGCGATTTTAGAAACAGTGAATGCATTAGTTAAAAATTTAAATCCATGGACCAAGGATATGCTAAAACATTATAACAACTACTAAACATGACACAGAGACCTCAGTTGATCTATTCTGGCGTATATCCTGAGTGTACAGGTAAAGTGAAATAAACAAGCATAATTAGATAACAGAAAGACTTTATAGTCGAGACGAGTAAGGTAATGTGTGCTTACAATAGAAACGATACGAGCGGGAATACAAAGAAATGTAGTTATTCGGATACGATCCCGGAGAGATGTGCGAAGCAGATGATACATCGTAGTTTACAGGAAAAATACTGAGATAAAAAGTCATGGATAAAGTTAGGGCGTTTAGGGAGAGAAGAGCAATAGAAGAATAGCGAGGTTAGGAGGAATTGTTGGGGTCAGAACGGCGACTGTGCCTTGGCATAACTTCGAGAGAGAAGAAAAAGTATGACAGGAGTGAAACGGAAGTATAGTAAGGATTATGAGGCATTATGTAGTGGACGGTGTGAGAATAATTAGATGGGATGGGTGAGGGAGATCGAGAGAGGGGAAGAAGGCAGGAAGAGGAAAGGAAGGGGTATTGGCGAGAGAGCGGACTGGAGAGAAGAAACCAAGGCGACGAATAGACGGCAAGACACCAGAAAGATCAGTGACAGGCGGCGAGAAGGCGAGGCGACAACGAGGATATAAGAAAGAGCAGTAAGAGAGCTGAGGGGCGGAGAGAGCGTGAGAAGAGTGCGAGAGGGCAGCAGATGGCTAGAGGCCGGCAAGACGGCGAGAAGGCGGCAAGGCGGCGAGAGAATTGAGAGAGTGCAGAATGAGGGCGGCGAGAGGGCGTAGAAAAGGTGGTGACAGGGCAGCAAAAGGGCGTGGAGACCTCCCTGAGGGAAGAGGGCGACAAGAGCGACAATGAGCGAGAAAAGAGCGACAAGAGACTGCCAACAGGGTGAAGAGGGTGGGGGAGAGAGCTGTTAGAGAATGAGGCGTCAAGAGAGAGGGGAGAGCTGAGAGTCGGAAGAGGGCAGAGCTAGAGCGCATTGAAAAGTCGATGAGAGAAATGGGAGGGAGCGAGTCAGTGAGAGGGTGCCGAGGGAGCTGACAGAGGACAGGAAGAGGGCGACAAGAAGAGAGGGCGGCAAGACGGCGAGACGACGGCGATAGAGTTGAGAGAGGTCAGTAAGAGGACCGGTGATAGCCGCGAGAGGGTGGCGAGAGAGAGTCAAGAGGGGGGGGCACCGAGCGAGTTGAAAGAGGGAAGAGGGCGGCGAGAGGGAAGGAATTGGGCAGCAAGAGAACGGCAGGAAAGTATGAAAAGAGCGAGAAGAGGGTGGCAAGAGGGATGTGGGCTTTAAGAGGGTGGGGAGACAGTTTCGAGACGAAGTGGGCGGCAAGAGAATTGGGAGAGATGAGAGAGGGCATGAAGGGGGCGGTGAGAGCGATGAGAGAGCGGAGAAAGTGACGAGACGGCTGTGACGGGGTCACGAGAGCGGCGTTAAGTGGGCGGCGAGGGCGGCGCCAGGGAGGCGCGTCGGGGGAGACGCGAAGGAGGGCCGTGCAGGCACCGGTGCACGAGGCGGTAGCCGACCCCGCCCAAACACGCCCCTGATAACGCGCGTGCCACCACGTGACTCGCGCCTCGTGTTCGCTTATCGCGGGTTCCTTCGTGACTCGACCCCTCCCTCTGTTTCCTGAGAGCCCCCTCCCACTCTCCGGAGATTCCCGCCCAACCGCGAGGGCAACACGCCGGATCCTTATCTGCACGCGGAATGCTGGATTTATACCCGCGTGAGTATCAAAGGCTATAAACACTTCCGCGCGCACACGTACGAAATGGGTGCCGCCGTCCGCGACCTCATAACGATAATGACGCCGGCATTTCGTGCGGAATTTCTACAAGTGCTGGTGGAAGTGAGGTCTATACGTCATTTGTGACTTTCACGTTGTGTGTTTGGTGAAATTGTAATTAATAACCTCTTGTAATGTACTTTGCGATCAATATAAATTAGATAATAATCTTTCCACAAGGTGGCAAAGTTGTGAGTCAATTAATTTTGAAGTTTTGAAGTGTGATTACAGTGTATGTATGTGTGTGCGCGGATACGTGTGTACTATCACGCATGTGTGCGTGTTTTCTAATTTGATGCGACGCGTGATATGAGAAATATTATGATATGCATACTTTAAGCTACATGTAAACATGTAGGTATATGTGAGATGTATACGTCACCACCAAGTAATATAATTATATTTATTTAGTTAAAATTTAATATTGACAAAACCAGTGCTATCTAACCCCTAACCCCAAAAAATAAAATATTTCAGAAAAAATACAAAAACATGATAGTTACTGACTTGTTTGACAATTGCATTTTGCATGATTGTTTTCTCTACAACAAATGAACCATTTCTCTTTAATTTTATTATCACATGCAGCTGTTTGAAAAAAATATTATTAAAAAAAAAATTAATGACAATTCTAAGTGCTATAAGCTTCTTGGTATGCATGCTTAATGCTTGGAAACAAAGCATTTTATACATAATAAACCTGTTTTTGTAAATTTTAGTTTTCAGGCAATATTGAGAGAAAAATGTACACAATATAAAATATATCAAAAACAAGAGATTCACAAAAACGACTCCAATTTCTTCTTTAAATTTTTGGCGGGATATTGCTAAGTGTACTGTATAAGATGACATAAATGCCATTTGCTCTTCTTTGGTATTTTTCGAAAATTACATAAATGTAATTTTTTGACGTCGATAACATTTTGTTACCAAAAATATGTTATTAAATTTTGAGTACATGTCCTTTAAATGATGTCCTATGAAGTTTCTCAAAAATTAAAAAGTTTTCTGTGAAAATGAGCCCAAAATTCCACATTTTCAAAAATGCTCAAACGCCATTTTCCGAAAACAGCTCCAAATTTTTCTTTAAATTTTTTGAATGGATAGTGATAAATTCACTGAATAGCGTGATATTAATGCCGCTTTGATGAATTCTTTTGCTTTTTTCAAAAATTACTCAAATGTATTTTCTTTAAATACCTCTCTCATCGCTAATATTTACATTACCAGCGATTTGTGTATATTATTGTCTTTATAAGTAAAAGTGCTTTAACTATTTTCAAAGGAAATTTCTCGAAAACAGAACTTTTCTGTTGGATAGATTTTCAAATTTCGCATTACTGAATAGCTTAAACAATTTATCAAAAACGACACCAAATTCTTCAATGAAACTTTCCACATAGGATGAAGCTAGCTTGAGTATTGTGTAACATACTGGAAAATTGAGAAAAATGTGAAAAAATTCAATTTGGGTAGTTACAGATGGGAGCTGGGCAGAAGGTGGAGCAAGAGCCGAAAAGCTAGCCTAGCTCAAAGTAATTAGAAAACTAACTACTACGAGAAAGTGTGTATCATTTTGTTGCACCGCTCATTAAAAATGAACACGCACTCATTAAAAATTGTCGAGTTTATTTTTTTGTTTTTGTGTACTTTCTGCTTGAAATTAATGCAATTTATTTGTGTTTATTTTTTTGATGTTTTTTGAGTATTTTTTTGATGTTACTTGCAATCTGTGTTACGCTGGCGCTCCGGCCTATTTTAAAATGTTTTTGAATATTTGTTACAGTTTTTGCCGGTGATTTGTTTGACCTGTCGTGATTTCTTAGGAGATCTATTTATTGAAGTGCCTTTAAGTAAGCTGTTATCACATAATCCTAAGTGTGTATTCTCTATGAATCTGGTTCATTGGTATTAATTGATTTTTTAATTTACTTATTTTAATTTCTTCGATCAGGTTGGTCTTGAGATTCGAGTATCTTTGACTGGTGATTTGAAACCCATTGTTATTTATATCTAACAACTCATTTGCGTCGTTTTAACGATATTGTATTTTGAAGTTGTTGGAGAAACGGTCACATTATTAGATTTAATCTTTCCTAATTAGATATAATCTTTCCTCATTAGATCTACTCTATCTTTCCGCCATGGATCTGAGCACACAATGTCTGTGATGTCTTTTGTGTTAACAATCGCTATTTTAATTCATTTAAGCCCAATCTTATTACTTAAGTTTCTATCAATTACACCTTTATGTTTTTCTAGTTTCTGCCTAATGGTGTGCTCTCCACTTCACCAGAAAACTTTGTAGCCACCTACATTCCAATTTAAATTGGAAATTTAATATGAAAGTATTAAGATATTGTCTAGATCCCTCCCATTGGAATACAATCCTCCTAAATACAGTAAGACAATCATTAAAAATAATAATTATGATATATTCAATCATAAAGAGATATTTAGTTATTTAGCAGAAGTTATTAAATTCATTAATTATTAATAGAATTAGTTATTTACAGGAATTATTTAATACAATTTTTCACCCAGTTTTGCTACATGGTTATGCTGCGATATGGCAGTTTGAGAAATTTTTCGATGATTTCAGAGTTGAATACGACATGGATGGAAGGGGAATAAAATAAGTAGGCTTTATTTATTTAACATTGTTACAATACTTCTTCGTTAATCAATAAAATCTCGTCTACCAATAAAATGGTAGATTCAACTGTATTAAAGTCGAGAAGAATGTGCAGCTTGTCTGTCCAACATGTATAAACTTTTGTTTAAAATCCTGACAAGAAGAATGCCCAAAATACTGGACGAACAGCAGCCACCGGTACAAGCAGATTTTTGAACAGGCTTCAGCACTACAGACCACCTTCAGTCAGTCAGATCGTCGAAAAAGCACAATAATTTAATATAAAATTGTACATAGCATTTGCTGATTTTACGAAGGCCTCCGACTGTGTAGAAAACTCAAGAATCAAGGAGATCCCAGCAAATATATTAACATTTTAAAACAACTATATGCACACGGCCAAGGACAAGTAAGAACAGATCAAGAAGGAGAAATATTTCGAATTAACAGATAAGTTAGACAGGGGGACCCAATATCTCCTCAATTATTTAATAGTCTGCTTGAAATGTATTTCAGTAAAATAAATTCTAAACGTCTAAACATGCAGGTGTAAATGTCATTCAACTGATAAACCTCCGTTTTGCAGACGACAATGCTCTATTTGCTGCCTCCCCTAAAATTCTAAAAGAAATGCTATACGATGTAAACGCAAGATGTACTGATGTCGGTTTACAAATTAATTTATCGGAAACTAAAGTAATGAGTAACAGTGAATACAAATCAATAATCGTGAACGACAGTAACATAGAATACGTCCAAGAATATGTTTATCTGGGCCAGCTAATATCATTTTACAAATAGAGGATATAAGGAAATCAGAAGAAGAATTAAATTAGCATGGAGAAAATTCTGAATCCTCTCCTTCATTTTACTAAATAAAAAGATAAACCTCAAAATCAAAAAGATATTAATGGATTCGTGCATCTTACCTGTGTTACTTTATGGATCACAAACATGGTCCTTAACAGTAACGCAAATAAAACTGATGCGATGCCAGAGTAATATGGAACGAAATATGATAAATATTTTGCTCTTAGACAAAATGCCGTCTAAGGAAATTAGGAAAAAGACCAAAATCAAGGATGCAGTACAATCCAAAATAAGCAAATGGGTAGGACAAGACCTACAACGACGGGCATATACTACAACAACCTGGGGACCAAGGGAGACGAGCAAGTTGGGCAGACGAGCTAAGCAAACAGCTGGTCTCACCTGGACGAGAATAGCCTAACAGAGAAAAACATGGAGACAACTGGGATCCTTCTTGGCTGTATAATGTGTTGCAAATGTTAAAAAATTGTTATTTATTCATGTTCGTTTCATTTGTAGTAGTAACAAAGGGCTACTCTTCCTTCCTATCGAAATAATTGCAGATATACAACGCAGGCGCTTGGTTTGAATGTGTATGAAGTTTTTCAATTTATGTCTAAAGTAAGGTCAGAAATGGTAATATTATAATACTACGTTATTGTTTCTAATAATGTGAGAAAGAATATACTGTTGAAGCACTTCTAGTTAATTTAATAACAATAAAACTGGGCATGACAGAGTTGAAGTATTAATATTAGAAACGGCGTAGAAAGGTCTCAATAAAACACAGCAATTTTGTTATGTTTTTGCAGAAAAGCGAATTTTGTGGTAACATTTTCTAATCGCGACAAAGCTATTTTTTATTTTTCGTCGCGCAGAAGAATTTGTGCCAAATTCTGGAGCAATCACTGTAGTGATACTGATTTTTTAGCGACTTTCTGTTGTAAACTAATTCACTTTTATTTAATTGATACGTTGGATTATCAACAATACATAGATTTTAATAAGTATCATTTAATGTTTCTATACGATTCCGTGTTATTTCTTGTATTGAATTGCATGAGATTGTTTTTCATATTTGTAAGAGTTTATTGAACTTTAATATACGTATTTTATATTATAACTTATGTTCAAGTGTATACAGTATTTTTACTTACATTTATATTTATTTACAGTAATGCGAACGGGACCACAAAGGATATTAACAAATCTTGACAAAAGTTCAGAATTTTATGTCTTTAAAATATAAAGGAAACATTAAAAATATATATTTATGTGTCTATTAATGATTTTAAATAGTTTTTTAGCGTAACTAAGTTACCGGTTTCTTTCAAGCCCCCATGATTTGGAAAACCCTGTTCGGAGTATTTTTTCGGACAGAAACATTGTTTAGATTCTAATCAAGAGAGACAAGTGGTATCAGTAACCAGACAGAGATTGTTGATTACTCATATCCGCATGCCCAGGTCAATGCAGAGCTTCGTGACAGTAACGTTGGAAGAGACGAAGCACGTGCGTGACACGCGGTGTGTTTCTGACATGTTAGGGTTGGCGTGATATGCTTCGGGGCGTGGGTTCGTTCGGTGGTGACGTATGTCGTGCGCGGCGAGAGGTTGGGTGCGTGGCATGGTTTCATGGCTAACACTTTCATGTTAGGTGAAAAATGGTACGTGGGAAAACTACTATTCGCACATTTTGTTTCGTAATAAACAGCTTTCATTAATTTTGATTTACGACCATTAAATTCCTCTAGCAATGTTTGCAAGAGAAGTGAAGTTAAGCAAACATATAACAATCTACAATGTTCTTGTTGAAATGATTAATGTTTTCTGTAAAAATTGAAAATTGTAAATTGTTATATGACATGCGGATCATATTTGCAAATTTGTAAAAGTACCTTTACAAGTGAAGATACTGACAACTTATAATGCGATTACAAAAGCTAGAAACATATTTTATTAAAATGTAAATAATTCCCGGAAAGCAAGCGAAAAATAAGAAATTGCCGGAAATTATTACTAATGATATGTTTTCATCTGTTTATTGTAAATAATGTGATATCAAATAATTAAAAGCAAACTATATTTATTTGATATGTGTATAGAAGACCGACGGACAAAACTTTGAATTCAAGAAGTGCTCCAACATATACTTTATCGTGCAATTGGTAAACGGTTAGGTGTTATTATTACTACTATAATATTGCTCTTTAAATCCTACTTATACTTCAGCCACCATATGAAAAATTCAAATGATTTTACCCCAAATTACGGAAAAACACTAACATTTGGAGACTAGTGGTGCTCAAAAGTACATACTTTCTCGTATAGTTGAAAGTTCTCCGCTTATACAAAGACATTGGATAGTATTACCCAGACACACATATTGCGCTAGAGTAGTGTTACAAATTGAAGGGCGCCATATTGTAGGCAACTAGTTCACTGATAGGCATGTTGTTTGCCCGTACGTAACGAGTGTTGTGGTTATTTCCAAGTAAATTTTGATTTTGCAGTGCTTTTGATTTACTACTACTTAGTAGACATAAGAACTTTATCATTGCGGTAAGATCCCGTGCATAATATGGCTGCACAAACAGAAATGTACCCGGAAACAAATTATCTTTTCACAAGTGAGTGTACATGTGTTTTTGAAAATGTTGAGCATATCTCTAGTTTGGAGCTGATAACGTGTGAAATGAAGTAGTGATATAAGAATACATATGTTTACAGGTTGCCGATAAATGATAAACAGTTATTGAAAAAATGGTTGATTGCTGTGAAAAGGAAGAATTTTATTCCACTCAAAATCATCGGTTATGTTCGGATCATTTCAAACCAGAAGACTTCTGGGAAGGTGGTCAGAAAAAGATTTTGAATAATTCAGCAGTGCCTTCTACATTTAGTTTCTCTGAAAAAGATAATGGATTGCAGGTGTGTGAGCCAAGAAATGTAGTAAATAAAATGATGTATAATGAAGGATAAAGTAATGATGGAAGTATAATGTTTACGATACGAATATACACAATACCGTCGTGATTTGTAATATGATGTATTGAAGAACATTAGTTTTTGTAGAAAAAACTAATTTCCCTTTTGCGATTTTTTGATAACAACAGAAGTAGGTAACATCCCAATTTTTTTTATTTCTCACACCAGAAGTAATCAACGTACAGACTGTAAATTAATTTGGGAGGGAAATATACAAATTCCATTTACTAGTACATTTTAGCGTAGGCATGACACTTTAAATGCAAGTGAAATAAAATAATATCCCATTTTATTGCTCTTATAAAATAAAATCTCGCTCAAATAAGCGTAATTGTTATGACAAATGTGTGATATCCAAATTAAACTCGCAATTCTTATCAAGAGAAGTCTAAACTCAGCAAAACTTATTTGAACACTGTTATATTTATTTTTTTTGGCTCTGTGAGAAACGTAGGTAAAGGTTTTTCTTTTTTGGTTTGTAGGGGAAAAAAGAAAAGTGCTTCAGCGACATCTGTCTTTTGCTCCGCACCAGGAAGAATAATCAACTGCACCAAAATCTAGTTTAGTTTGTGGTGAAATTTCTAATGAGCACAATTATGCTTCAAGTTCTAGTCCCTCAAAAGTGGAAAAGATTTGTTCGATATTTTTAACTTGCTTGTTTCTTTGTATTTTAAAATAATGATTCACCATATAGTTAAAACTAACAGTGGGCTGCTGCACAAACAATTAATACGACAACACTGTACAAAGAGTATTATTTATGCACCAATAATGTTGTGTTGTTGTTATGTTGATGTAAATTGAATATTAAGAGTTTTTGCTATTAACCTTGGATATTCTTGAAATCAAATTTGTGATTATCATTTATAATGTGTTTCGAATTTAATATATGAGGTATTTCTAAAATATTATTTCCATGTTCATCTATTTGTCTTTTATATTTTCTTTTAGTTTGCTCGATATATTTTCTTGGACAATTGTGACATTAAATTTGGTAAGCATTTTCTCATTCATGTGTCGGAATGGGATCATTTTTATTAGTAATTATAAATTGCATATTAATATTGTGTATATTATTCTCCACTTGTTATTTGAGGAACACATTGTTACCTTAAATTCAAAACCTCGTGAGTAAAACAGAATTTTACAGGAGAGGATAAAAACTTAAGGTCGATTAAACCAAGGGCAAACCATCTAAAGTTCTTTTCATGTTATTTAGGCTCTAGGATTTTAATTTACAGTAGTTTTTTTCTTTACGTTTGCTCTATTCTTGTGATTTGACTAGTTAAAACTTTGGACTCTAATTTCTGTTCAGTGATTTTGAATTTAAAACTACAATTCACTGTAATACTATAAATCTCTTGCTAAATTATTTGAAAACAGTCATAGCTTGTATTCAAACTTTTGTACAAATAAAAATACAGTACTGATTTAAATTTTTCGTAATTTATCATAGTTGATAGAAACATTTACAGTGTGATTTTCTAATTTTTGACTCCGTAATATCCCGTGAGAAGAGCGTTAAGATACACAGTATCATATGACCGCGCCCGCATTTGCTTACAATATGGCGGACTGCGCACCGTTCAATTTGTTACGCTAGTAATCGCCTCTCACCACACGAGTAGTGGGCCAACTACATAAACATGCAAAAGTGGTTTCAGTCAGCAAAAATTATTTTCATTCAAAATCATTTTTGAGAAAATTTTGAAAATATTTTTAGGCTTCGTGTAAAATAGTTTGAAATATCAAAATATTTGGTTAAAATTCCCAGAAACGCGACTTCCATTAGATTGATTTGTAAATATCAGTATTGGAAAAATCGGCTGAACGATTTAGGCGCTATCGTTGACCATAGACAGACGGACAGACGGACAGACGTTTTGCCGTCAATCGATTTTTCGATATCAGGAATCCAAAGGGGTCTGGCTAACCATGTCTTAGAGAAAGTAATTTACTATATTGCCGTTTATCTGCACGCAATTACGTCACTTTCTCTTTTTACGAAATAAATGCGAGAAAGTAGAAACTACTGAGACAAATTTCGACTAAAATTTGGTTTCTACACAAAAGTAGAACTAGGTATATTAAATCACCCAAATACGGATTTTAAAATACATCCACAATATTTTATTCACTGAGATTTTCAAGATTTTTCTCATTGAGAGGATTCCGAACATCAACTCATCGTTCTGTGGCATGCTTAAAATCAATAAAACGCTATTGAGAAGATTAAACACCCAAAAACAGTTTTTTTAAATACTCGTAGAAAGTTCTGGAAGGATTCGATAGAACGGTCGGTTCTCTGACAAGATTTGCAACGGCAAATTCTCACGATTTTTTTGACCATTTTTTTCGCGAATGGTGGATTGGAATAACGAGTAATGGACAGACAAATGAAGGTTAAACGATTATTTTATGTTGAGTTCTATAGAGGTATTTAGTCGTCAAACCCCCAAAAATTATTTTTTAAATACCCCATTGTGTAGAATTATTGCATGAAATAGATGAAAATGGGATACTTGAATGAGAATTTGGAAATAAATAAAACTCACAAACTATATCAATTTTACACACACACACACACACACACACACACACACACACACAAATACATAAACATGTACATACACGTCACTTTATTCACTCATGATTTCCTTTGAAATGCGTTACTACCACGCAAAACTAGTCATTGTTCTCTTGTGGGAAAATTCTTCACCCGCCAGCTCCCCTCGCTACACCAATCCTACAGCAGTCCGTCTCTCCGAGATGGATCCCCGCTTCACACTCCTTCACGGCAGGATCTCTCCTTATTCTCTGCTAGCAATCTCAAAGTTTCCCGTCGCTCGTCCATTGACCCTGACACGCCGTCGTCTGTCTGCGTCCTCGCCTCCCTTCCTCAGTCCTCTCGCCCTTCATCCTCGCGGATCTCTCTCCCTTGCGCGCAGTCCTTCATCCGGGACGCCCTCCCAGGAAGGGGCCCTTCCCAATATCCTCCCGCGGCTGCTGCTCGACCTAATTAATTGCATTGTGATCTCCCGTTGCGAGTCGCCGCTGACCACATGCCTCAAGTTCCCCTTGCGCGCGCTCTACGCACGCCTTATCCTTTGAGACTCCCGATTCCTAACCGCTCGTTTCCGCGGCTGAAGTTACGAGTCTCTGTTTAGGAACTCGTTTCTCTCTGTATATTTGCAACTTATTGAATTACCAAAGGAGTTTTCAGGAATGTTCACCAAAGGAGATTTCGGGAATGTATTACCAAAGGAGATTTATCCTATTAATAAAGCTAATTGATTGATTAACTTTTAGAACTTTTCAATAGCCTTTCAAGAGAATGGTTGGCTTTTGATCTTCCCTGGGAAGTCACATGTAATGTGATGTTCTAACGCAGTTACCTACGGACAAGGTGTTGGATTATTTGGCATAATAAACAGGTCACAATAATCTTTCAAAATCCCTTTTTATTATCGAATAGCAAGCACCCTAGCGTGTTTCAGAGAAATTTCATTTCTGCCGTTTGTATTTTATTTTTTATCTCTTTCGTATTCACCCATGTTTCGCTAGCATACGTGAGTGTGGGGACTGCAATTGTCTTGTAAAACTTAAGCCGTGACTCTTTTTGTGTTCAGTTTCTCTGATACTTATGTATCGTTTCACAAACATTTCGGAATTTTACTACTTTATCTTCCACGTCGTGATCTATATTACAGGATATATCACAGCGTAAGTATTTGAATTTGCTAACTTGTTCTAGATTGTAGTTTTCTATTGCTAATTTAGATCTTACCGGATATTGGCCTCGAAATGACTTTTGACTTTTGATGACTTTTGATTTTTGATTTTTGACTTTTGATTTTTGAGTGGACATTTGAAGTCCATGTTCTTCAATGGTTTTCTTTAAAATGAAAATGGACATTTGAAGCTTGTTTTCAGTCTCTTTTATCATCACTTTGTCATCAGCGTATAAAATTGAATTAATGTAAAAAGAATCGTTTAATTGTGCATCACTATCGACTTTATTTTTCCATATATTCTATATAAGTCGTCCAAATATATGTTAAAAAGTGTTGGTGATATTATATAACCATGACCTACTTATTTCTAGGGACAATTATATTAGGTTTACAGTTTCCTAAGTTGATCGAAGTTTCTCTGAATGCACTCTTTATTGCTTTGATATCTTTATTGCTTCGGTGTCTTGGGTAACCTCTCCGTTCTAATATTTACCATAGAAGAATGTGTCGAACATTGTCAAAAACCTTTTCAAGCCCTACAATTGCAAGATACGTTGCTTTGATGTGTTTTCTTCGCCCTTCTATCAATCGCTTTAAGGTAAATATTGCATCTGTAAATGTACGGCGTTTTCTGAATCCCGTTTGCTCTTCTGAGAGAAGCGCTTCTGCTATTTTCTTTAGTCGTTGACTCATAGTTCTAGCATTTACTTTGTACGTAGTGTCTAGTAGATTTATTCCTCAATAATTCTGGGCGTTAGTTCTACCAACATTCTTGAACAGGGACACCAAGTACAGGGACACCAAGTTACGCCTGTAACTATTCTTGAGGAATCTCAAGCTGCCTCCAGCACACATTAAACAGTTTTAAAAGGTGTTTATGAAATGTCTAACCTCCATACTTCAGTAATTCGCTGTTGACTCCGTTGGGTCCGGGTGCTTTTCTATATTTTAATCCTTTTAAAGCGCCTGTGAGCTCTTCCCATGTGATATCAACTTCTGAATACTTTTCTCTGTAGTTAAGTGCAGCGTTTTATTTACCATCGTACCACAGAGATCGATAGTGTTCTGCTCACTTATCTATTTCTATACTTTTGACGTTTACATCCTCTTTTATAGATCTATTTAGGGACTTCCTGACTTTGTACGCTAAAGACTGCCTTCCATGTACATGGCTTTCAATGTTTGCAATAAATCTTTTCCAAGATGCATTGTGGGCTTTCTTTAGTACATTTTTGCTTGATTTCTTACGATGAGGTACTTTTGTTTATTAACGTGTGTTGGGGTTGTTTTAATATTTATTATAATATTTTTCTTTTTTCTAAGTAATTATTTTATTTCTGTCGACCAGATTTTAACCTTCTTTTACTTTTCATTTTCTTTCTCATCCCCAGGGCTTCCTTAGCAGCCTTCGTCAGAGACATTTTCAAATTAGCCTATACCACATTGTTACTTTAAAGGATTTACATGTAAGTATTCCTTCAGTCTACGTTGGTACAATTCCCTCGTGCTTTCATATTCTAGAACGTGCACTTTGTAAACGTTTTCGGCATCATCATTTTATGAGCTTTTCTTAGCTTTTCGCCATCTTGGATACACCTTGATTAGATATACAATTAGGTAATGCTCTGAATAGACATCATAATCTCTCCACACATTTGTATCCATTAATTGTTTTGCTATTCTCATGTTAGCAATTATGTAATCTATTAAGGATCTGCAGTTTTCATAGGCCCAAGTAAACTTGTGAATTAGTTTCTTGCGGAAAAGGTGTTTATTACTTTTAAATTGTTAAAAACTGCGAGTTATGGAAGTTTCATTCCATTTTTATTTATTGTTTCTTCTCCAAATGTTCCTATAGATCCATGGACTGCATTGTTTCTCACTCTGGTATTCATATCACTCATAATGAGTACTTCGCATGTTTGATTGTATTTGTCTATAGTTTTTTTGAGCGTTGAGTAAAAACTGACAGTTTCCTCTTCCAGTTCTTTTGACCGTCCTTCGACAGGGGCATAAGCTCCTATGATGACCAGTTGTCCGGGATCATGTTTTACTGTTTGTAAGAATTCTATCGTTCACGTATTCGTATTCTTTAATCTTAGTTTCCCATTTTTTATCTACAAATATTGCTACTCCTTTGGAAGCCCTCATATTTTATTCTACACCACTGTAGAACATTGCATAATTTCCGACATATTTTGAGCCTTTTAATTTCTTCTGTGTTTCAGTCACTGCGGCAATGTTTGTGTTGCTCTTCCAGAATCCCCTTAGGCTGATTGCTTCCACAGTAGGTCAAGGAGTTCAGCCTGCCCCGTTTCCGCCCTATAGAAGAGTTTTAGTCCTCAAGGCGAGGGAATCAGCCTACCTCCGTCCGCTCATCCTGTAGAAAATGTATGAGAAGGAAATATTTAGGATAGGTGCTGGGAGCTTCCAAGCTACTCGATCCACCTGTTAGCTCTCGGAGATATGGAAGGATGAATAGGTGTGAAAAGAAACGAGTTACTTGTAAGGGTAAGGAATTAGTCTCCTCTAACGACAGGGGGAGCTCCCATGGTGCTATTTATTCTATTACAATCCCCTGACACCATACGGAGGCATGTAGTATATACACGTGAAAAATTTGGAAGTAAGTCAATGAGGGTACTATCTATCGCTTGACCTGCTACTTCCGTTTATTAAAATCCTAGAACAGACTAGATTAGAGAATAAAGAAAAAGGTGCTTCCAAGCTACTCGATCCACCTGTTAGCTCTCAGAGATATGGAAGGATGAATAGGTGTGAAAAGAAACGAGTTACTTGTAAGGGTAAGGAATTAGTCGCCCTCTTACGACGGGGGGGAGCTCCCATGGTGCTATTTATTCTATTACAATCCCCGGACACCATACGGAGGCATGTAGTATATACACGTGAAAAATTTGGAAGTAAGTCAATGAGGTACTATCTATCGCTTGACCTGCTACTTCCGTTTATTAAAATCCTAGAGGAATAGACTAGATTAGAGAATAAAGAAAGGTATCATTTACTTTTACAAAATTAATTATCGCCTTAATGTAACAAAGATTTGTACTCCGATAGTAATCAACATAGATACTAAACACTAAATCACATAACTAGACTGAATGGATTCTGTACAACAATCTGTGACAAACTTTTCTTAATAGATAGAGAGAGCGTTTTGGATACTATGTTTTAAAAATAGAACAGATTCATCACAATTTTAATACTATCAGGCACTCCTCACAATTAGACCCATTGTTATGGGGGACTAAGTTCTAAAATTGTTTTTATGGAAAGCTATTGTTATTTGATTTATATTTAAGATGCTTCTACCTTACAGGTGTAGCAACATTACGTGTTATTATTCAGTTTATTTATAAATAGAGGACAAAGTAATGTGCACTAGTTAAGTCTCTCCGCAGTGGTACCAGTAGCTGGCAGGAGTGCCAGCAAGAGAAATTATGTTGGTAGCACGAGCTGAAGTTGTAACAAATGAAAATTTAAATTGCCTAGTGACCACAACCATAAAGCCCGGTATATTCGGTACAGTTTTGTCTTGTTTACAGTTTGTACTTGAAACGATAAATAAAAAAACAAATTTAATATTCTGTATTAAACAAGCGTCATTCTCTGCGTAAACCAACCTCACGTCTGCTATGGGAAGTTTCAGCAATGTCAAATTACATAATTTTTTTGATTGCTAAAATCAGTGTCAATTTGGCAATTATGAAGTATCAACTTTTCACATTTCATTATTTTCTGAATTTGATCATTTCAAACATCAATAATTTCTCTTTTTTGCCATTATGACTCTCACTATCAATCAGTTAACTTTCTTTAATATTTTCAACTCTAATAGCGTTTTCCATGCCGCACTAGTGCGCACCCAGTGCGCACTCAGGGCAGCTTTCGTGTTCCATTCGACCGCTAGGGCGCACCAGTGCAAAGAACTGCGTGTTCTATTCGCACATCGACACGGACCCAGGGCGCACTAAACTGCACCGACGATCGCGTCAGTGCAGTCCAGTGCACCGGGCTATTGTGAGGTTAGGTACGGAAGTTATCCATGCTGATTTAGGTTCGTGGTGAAATTGTGAAGGCAACTGAGGATCTTGTCACACAGGGATACTTCAAATGATGGCGTATATTATGTTTTGCAAGAAATATCTTAAAATAATGTTTGTGATTTACACGAAGTTTGAAAAATCAGATTGTGTTTTCCGAAAGAAAATTTAACCTTGAATAACTTCATATTAACAAATCCCGTGCTATTTAGAAACTAATGTGTTTTAGGTACGTCTCAATTTCGAAACGCTAATAAAGTGAAAATAAAAATAGTGACCCTTACAAAATCATTCAAATACATATATATATACCAAGAAATGTTTCTCGCACACCCATACATATACTAGCGGAAATGTTCATGTTAATATTTTTATTGTTTTCAGTAATCAAACAATTCTACAAAAGCCTTTCGGTTCAAAATTTTGTGTACTATATTGATCTCTGGCAAATCTCGAAAAATGAAATTACGACCAATACGCATTTGAAGTTTTCGTAGTTTTTCAATAAAGAAATCACACGTTAATAATTTATGAGTTAAGAAGTAAGAATTACCAAAAGACTTCATAAAAATTATAACGACGATCATAATTCAAAATTATTATTTTTCGAGTTCCATCACTGTGACTGACCAAGAACAGCTGTGTATAATTTCACTGCGTAGCGCATAAGCCCTGGCTCAGTTCCGGAATCCGTTTCATTCGTAGCTGCCCTTCACGCGTGTGGGGCAGCACTGTTGCGGAGCGATGACGTTTCTGCCCTGCACTAGGGTGGGTTTCAGTGCAACGAATGGAAAACGCAATAATTGATTATGCCTTTGTAACATTTGTCTAATTGATCTGTAAGTCCTTGGATAACATTTCTTTGCTTCTCCGTTTCTAAAGTGACATTGTCCATTTGGCTCTCCTTGCCATCTCAAAAAAATTAAATACATAATCCATTTACCTGTGAATTATCAAATTTGCTTGTAACTCTGGTAATAATAATAATAATAATAATAATAATAATAATAATAATAATAATAATTGCAAGAAATAGGTTTACCTGTTGAATTAGCAACTGTGTCAATTTCACATTGTGATCCTACAAGCCGTGCTGTGATAAGCCAAGAACCCCGGGTTTAATTTGAATGGGAAAATGGGCATCAAGCGTTCGTAATACGGTGGGATTTTGTATGTAGGATTGTGAATCAAAGAATATAACTCCACTACATCTATTTCACATCAGTTATAGCTTTTCGACCAATAGAAATTTTAAAGTTAAAATAAACAATACACTTTCAACACAACATACAATAGACGCAGGGGTCCCGCAAGGATCCTGTCTCTCTCCTTTCCTCTCCAATATCTATTTATCAGATATTCCTCAACTAGCCACCTCATAAATAACTTCATTTGCTGATGCACGGGACTGTTCACATCACACGACATCTTATGCGCACATGACCAATTACAAAATGACTTGGTTAAATTTTCGAAATGCACTGAAAAATGGAGAATTAAAATTAATTCTTCAAAATCACAAGCAAAGATTTTCACCCTTTGTAAACCAAAATTACCTCTTCCGTTACTCATTCAAAACTCACCCATACCATGGCTACCAAACCAAACACCAATTAAGTACCTAGGACTAACAATAGACTTAAAATTAACCTGGAAAGCACATATTACAAACACAATAAACAAAATATACACAAAAATTATAAAACACTACCCCTTATTAAATTATAAATCTTCACTTAGCATTGCATGCGATAAAATAATCTATAAATCAGTAATCAGACTCTCACTAACCTACGCAAGCCCCGTTTGGATACAAGCAGCCCATAGCCACATTAACAAACTTCAAATTATACAAAATATGTGCCTCAGAAAAAATACTAAAGCTCCATAGTTTATAATCAATGAGCAATTACATAGATAATTAAAAGTAGAACCAATTCAGGACTATATTATCAATATTTCAAAAAACTTTTATGATATACTACTAGAATTCCCAGCTACAGCAACTTACCATGTAGGTAAGAATTACAGACGACCACGGAGAATCCACTCACGTTATCCTAAATTATAAATCCCTCACGCTATTTTCAAATCTACTTAAATATCAGAAAATATATTTATCTCTCTCTCTCCTCTCTCTCTCTCTCTCTCTCTCTCTCTCTCTCTCTCTCTCTCTCTCTCTCTCTCTCACACACACACACACACACACACACACACACACACACACACACACATACACACAAAACATAACGTGCCAAGCTCTTTTTATTTTATTTTTTTAATTATATGTAGATTTAGACCTGAGGATGATTCATCCTATAGTTACTAAATCCCAGTATAAACGCCCTTGAAAATCAGAAATGCCGAACCAGAAGTAATAAAATTTTTAAAAAAGAATATACGTTGTTATAGAAACCAATAAACAAAGTGTAGTATTCCATGCTTAGTGTCATAGCACTGTTCATTTGGGGAGACATTACATGCGAAAGGTGTGGAGAGGACATTAAAATCTTTTGTTTTGTAAGAAGGTACAAATAATCACTCTCTAAAAAGCTACCGAATTGAATACATCGAAAACAATAGTTGCGGTGAGTATGTGTTTTCAGCATAATCTAGGGTATTAGTTAAATGAAAATGAGGTGGATAACTTGTGATTAGTTTTGATAGCTTGGCATCGTTCAAGTAAGAAGTCGAAGTAACTATTCGCATTGAACTGAAATGGTAATTTTTGTTAGCGTAATTTGTGATTTGAATTCAAATAGACTTCCTGTTTCGAAAGGATTTATATTAGGATAGCTCCGTAGGTATGAGGAATTTTCAAGAAGTTGGATGAAGATACAGTCGCGCGCAGGTGTTCCATCCGAAGCACAGCTAGGCAAGTCGCGACCGAGTTTTAATTTAATGGAAATTATTTATGGAATTTATTATATGTAATGGAAATCCTATACAGTACGAAATAGTTGAGGAAATTTCGGAAACGTTTTTAACTATTCTAATGATCATAGGGATAATTCCAAGGACAGCGTCCAGTCCGAAGACATCCAAGAAAATATCTGGGAAGTCATCACAGTAAGCTTACGAAATTTATTCAAAGCCGCACGGGACCTAATGTTTGCATAGAGAAAAAAGTTAATCATTTCACTAATAAGCTCAATAGAATTTGTAAAAATGTCAGAATAATTTTTTTTTTATTTTTTAAGAAAAGAAAAGACTGATCATTTATAGTAATTCCCATCAATTGAATAACTGGTTATAATCAATATAACTTACACGAATCGTGATTCTGTATAGAATTACATGTCCATTTGCAATAGGTAAGGAGTAAAATGTTGTATGTCGAAATCCATGATTAAAATTAAAAGTGAAATATAAAAATAATATTTAACACTGAGATAATTTATGAGCGTAGCAAGGCATCGGAAAAAATAATAATATTGATAATAGCAGAGAAATTCATCCCCTTTGTAATATTGTAAAATTGTAAATAATATCAAGATTTTAAGTAATTTTAAATATCGCAAAAGAAAGGGGTATTCCATAGTACATGTATAGAAACGTCAATTGGGGTCTCTGGGAAGAGGTGAACCGATACCACATCACGTAAAAAATGCTCTCTCGACCTAACATTTTTTTAAAAAGCTAGTAGGAGTGTGCGGCACACCAAATGCTTCCCCTTAGTGCTATTACACAACTACTCGTTTTTTAAGTGAAATATATTGTTTAAAGAGTAAAATATAGGGGTACATCATATTGGGAAAGAAACCTCTAACTTATATTGGAGGTGAAGGATAGTTTTGAAAATGCACTTAAAGTTTACAATTTTTAAAACTAAATACGTTTTAATGAAAATCGGAACTACACCATTTTTATAAAAGAACTTCCTTGAAGCAACTTTCGTCTATCCTAGCAATAAATTTAAAGAAAAAAAAATGCAGCCATTTTTTAGAAAATGTCACAAATACTTTAATACTTTATTATAATAAAGTATTAAAATATCTAAAACTTAAAATATCTCAATGGTCTTCAAAACGGCAAAACTGTGAATCCCTCTTGAAGTATTTACCAAGTTTCAACTTAAAATATTAATCTAATACATTCATCCTTCATCTATCCATCCATATAAACATTCCGATTTGTGAATACAAAATTTTGTGTAACTTCTCGCCACTTGAACCAATTTTAGCCATCTTTGCAATAGCACAAATGGACCCTAATATTGACGTACGGGCGACGTGATATCTTAAGAATACCGTAAACACTGATTTACGATAGAAAATTTGGCATCGATTTGTTGAGGTGATGCCAATACTTTTCCTCCGTGTACTATAATACAAAGCAGGAAAAATGTACTCAAGAACCAAAACTAGTTTCCAGGATTTTTTTCCATCATCTGTGGTGGATCACACAATATACAATTGAGAGAAACGTTAAAAGAGGAGAATACCATCTTACAACCTACAACATTTTATCGTAATATGGCGTAATATCAACATTTTATCGTAATATATAATATAATATCTACTTAACTGTTTATGTTTCTCTCAGTTATCTATACGTTACAAAAATGGATGTTGGGTATATCCGAGTTCGTTAAACTCTCGAACTATTTGAATGATTTCAAAGAAAATGTCCATGGCACGTCCAACATCACATCCATATCACATCTAACATCTTTTCATGGAGTAGATTTTTACGTTGTTCATTTTGTTGTAGCTCTCCACTAGACGGCATAGACTAAAGAGGCAAAGACTAATTCTTTACTTTATGTAGACGGCGCTGCAACACTAGATGGCGCTCAAGTTAAATGAAATTCCCCCTCCACCCTTCATTGTTGCTGGGCGTTGCCGTGTGACGCGGGGAGGGGTCGAGAAAGACAGAAAAAGCAGACGGCGCGGTATCTGCTAGTATGTTTATAAGTGTGATCCAACGGAGAGTTGATCCTCGTAGGCCCTGGTGTACACCATGACAAGAACCTTGAGCAAGACCTCCTGCCCACTTCTTGCGTCCTTCTTCGTCACCGTCATCATCACGGTAATGTACTATATCCAATGCCTCAGGTTACAATCAGGCGACTTTCCATTTATCTTTTCTTAGTTAATGACGCATGCTCGTGTGCACAACGCAAAGCTTCGTGAATAACAGTTTTGAACCATTGTGCATGCGTTCTTTGAGAATATATTTGTTGGGATTCACAATATTTTAAATGTGTTTTTCACTCAAGTGTTTTAATTGACCTCGTATTTTTATCGCGCCGCTCACTATCTAGCATTTCGTTAAGTAAGTAGTTTGGTTTTGAAAAATCATTGAGGATAAGCTTTGCAGAAAACATGGAGTTGAGAAAAAAAATTGGAATCTTGTACGGAATCAAGTGGACAAGAAAACAGTGCTGATATTACTCTAGTACAGAATAATTCGAAAAATATCTTGACAGCATTAGGGAAGGGGTGAATGTGATGGGGTGGTATAAGGGGAGAAATTAATTAGTTAAGTAAGTGAAGAGGTAGGATAAGGTATTAAGTATGATCTGATAGAGAAAACAAAGATGAAATTCTGGATAGGATAGAAAGAACAATATACTCTATGGGAGTAATATATTATGATAAGAACTTTATGGATGTATTGTAGGGTATTGTATTATGTTGTCTTGTATTGTATACTATTGTATTGGTGTTATTGTATTGTGTTGCATTGTGTATGTAATAGTATTGTGTTGTGTTGCATTGTATCGTGTATTATTGCAATTAAATGGATATTTATTGTATTAAATGAAATAACGATTTCCACCTTATTCACGATAGATAATTGATCCGTAAAAATAAACTACTTACTACAAAAATTATGCAAATAATAAACTATCATAATTTCCAAACATTTACAATTGTTTTCAATGTAACATGTGAGGTTCGACTCCTTCCCCATACAAATTCTCACGCTTTCAACACCCGCCCATTAGTCCTTGTCGTTGGGCCTCTTCCGCTGCGACCCGCAACCCTCGGATTCCCAATCCGCTCGCGACCTTCCGTTCCATCGCCCGCCCTATCGCCCATCGCCTCGGGCGCGCGCTCGCCCGCGTGCCGGCGATGCACGCCCACAAGACGGATCGCCGATCTGGCGCGCGCCGCCGCGTTCCGCGCGATCCACACCCCGACGCGCCAAACAAAGCCCCGCCCTGCGCCCCACCGCCTCCCACGTAGCTCGACACTCCGCCACGCCGCACCGTCCTGACGTCATCCCATACTCCCCGCCGTCCTGCCATCATCCTATACTCCCTGTTATTCACCCTTTCGCCATCGTACCACCTTCTGTCCTGCCAACCCCGCGTTCTTCATCGATTATATTTTCCTGTTTTTCGGTCACGTCAACTGCTATGGTCATTAGTTCTGTAAGTGAAGTACATGTTTTACTACAGGAGGTAGCAGTGTTCTTTCTTACGCCACTAACCTACACGTCGGTTTGCGTGGTTTTGTCATTCTGTCATCTCCCACAAGCGGACACCGGCCCAGCTGAGACTAGCTCTAAGCTCTCAGGGAAACAAAGCCCCGCCGCCTCCCACGTAGCTCGACGCCACGCCTCGCCACGCCTCGCCACGCCTCGCCACGCCACGCCACGCCACGCCACGCCGTCCTGCCATCATCCGATACTCCCTGCTGTCCACCTTTTTGCCGTTCCGTTGCCCTCCGTCTCTCCATCCCAGCGTCCTGCATCGATTCATTATTTTTTCGTGTTTTCGGGCACGTCAGCAGATATGGTCATTAGTTCTGTGATTGAAGTACATGTTTTACCACAGATGGCAGTTTTCTTACCCGCTGGTTAGCGAGATACGCCACCAACCTTCACGTCGGTTCGCGGTTGTTTTTTTTCATCCTGGTATCTTCAACCAGCGGGCGCCGCCCCACTTGGGACAAGCTCTAAGCTCCCGACCGGTCTCTGCATGTTTTAGTGTAGTGCATGTAAGCGTGTACCTACAGGTAAGGAGAGAGGATAAGACGAAGAAGAGGAAGGAAATATCGCGTGAGGTCTGTGGTTTGTTTGTTAGGGTACTTATCCTTATTCGTCTGATGTTGATCGGAGAAACAACGGAAAATTACCGATCAGAGACACCGGCCGCTAGAATTCTCTTCAAGTCAGCACTTGAAGCCGGCCGCTAGAATTCGATCTAGCAATCTAGCTAGTGTAGAAACTCCTGTCATCGTCGTGACTAGAACCCTCCAATAAGAGGAACTGCAGTGACGTCAGTTTATGCCCTGAACCACCTCAGTTGGTACCTGCATCGAAAGCGTCTGCCTTTTCGTGAACTTCCAAACCACATCTCTTTACCCACTGTGACTCCATCCCTTCGGGCGTCACCGTCCTCACCGTCCCCATCCTTCTCTGACACTTTCACCCTTTTCGTCCCCAACGTGTCAGACTTTTCTGTATCCTCTACTGTCTTCTAACATTATCACTATACTCTCCGCTTCTCTCAAACTCCCGCGATTCCATTTCCGTTTTCTTGTCTTTGCCATACTCCTTAGCCCCTATCATTCTTGCTGGATTTCCCACTGCTGCATTTCCCACTTCCTGTCGTCAGTGCAATCTCTTCTCTTCACATATTCCAATCTAACTTAATCCTTCTTATTTCATCTGTCATCATTTTTTCTTTCTGGCCTGTCTAAAATTCTCAAAATCTTGCTCCTTTCTGTGCTCGTTCCGTATCTAGCAGCATTTTCTCCTCGCCATACTCGTAAACTAAACCTACACGCCGTCCAGTCCCCATTGACCTTGCCATCCCGTCTTCAGTCCTTGCTGTTCGCGCCGCACCGACCCTATCGTTTTAGCCGCCCCACCACTCCTGCAGTCCCGCCCTCCCCCTCACCCATTGCCTCCGCCGTCACCTTCGCCCCGCCGCCCCCTTCTGCCCCCACCGTGGTGGACGGCGCGCCGTCCCCGCCGACCCCCTGTCCATGGCATCTCCCCTATCCCCTTAACCCCCAGGACCCATTCGTACCCGCTACCCCGGCCGCCCTCGTCGTCCCTGCCATCGCCGCCGTTTCTCCGTCCCGCTCGGCCGCCGTCACCAGCGTCTCCGGCCCTCCGCCACCTCCGCTGCCCGCGTCGTCACCACTACCCCGCCGTCCCCGCCTCTCCGACCGTTTGAGCTGTTCACTGACGTTTCGTTCAACGGCCTCGACATTTAAGCTTTACCCTCATTTGCCACCCCCTTACCACCAGTACATTATCATCCCCTCTGCTCATTTCTCTCAAGCTTTCACTTCCTTTCCCTTTACTCCGCTTCATCGTTCGACCACTCGTCTGTCCGTCCGTCTTCATCTCACCATAGAACTTACTCGACTCACGTTTCTGGTGACACATATCGTTTCGCCCTATCACACTCTTCCAGCCGAAACATTGTTCTCTTTCGCCAGCACACCGACCCTACTCCTTGCCCTCCCCACCACCGCGCCTTCTCCATCACCCCCACTGGCGCAATGCAGAGCGCGAACTGAGCTTCTCATCGCTTATCGCGGCGTGCTACCAAAGCTGCCTGGCATGACCTCAGGTGAGCGGGTTGGGAAAGTAATTATTTATGAGCGTATCCCACGTGCTATGCATGCTTTTCAGGCACGAATTGCGGATGTCGATGATGCTTTGTTTTGAAAAGATATTTTTTGTTGATGACTGAAATTGCTGGTTTTACTTCAAAGATAATGCAATAGTTTCTCTTAGATATTTTTATTGAAATTATTTTCGGATAATTATTTATTGAATGCAAGTAATCAATTTTAATTTGAATAATTCTGACGTTAGCGTTGCAAATTATTGATGGTTTCGTAGGTACATATTCGTGAATGGATAAATGTTCGTTGTTTTGCAGATTAATAAATAGAAACTACCGTAGATAATATAGATTATTAATATTCAATGAATTAATGATTTTACGGAATTTAGGGGTGTCAACTAACAATTACTAGTACTAGCAAACTATAGCTGCAACTCGCTCGTATTCTTTCTTGCATACACTTTCTCATATTATTTGTAATTTATACAATCTTAGTATAAAAGTACTGAGTGAAGTGGCTCACGGTGTAGCGCACTGACTTCGCATTCCGGAGGCCCGGGTTCAGTCCCCTTGCCGGCCATCCTGACTGGGGTTTCCTTGGTTTACCATGGTCAGCTAGGTGAATGCTGGGACGGTTCTATTGATAGGCCTCTACCGCGAAACCGGCGTCGCTAGCCGAATTCGTTCACTACGTGAGGCCATGAAGGTTAAGCGAATTCTAGACTTCGCGGGTTCCTGATTGGGCAAATGTTTAGAACCCCCGAAATCTAACGGCGCCAAGGCCAATAACCTTTTAGGGGACATATAATTGTTAAATACAAATATAAAAAGTATAAAAGTGCAACGTGAATTCTAATAACAATTTAGTCATCACTTAAAAACGAAATGCTCACCAAAGGAAGCGAAGGAGATTAAAGGAAACTCGGACTTTTTATTTTGGAAAATTCAAAAATTCAAAATGAAAATGACACCATAGTATTCAGAGTATTGTGTTATATCTTTACATAATAATTGAAAGCAAAATTAGATAGTCGAACAGAATGACTGCCGGACAGACAGACAAACAGACGAATGTTTCTTCTTCGTCAATCGATTTTTCGGTATCAAGGACCATAAAACATGGATTCCGTTTACACCACGAGTTTAGGATATTTTATATTTAGCAACTGGAATATCCACTTTCGTTACTATATCCCAGTAATAAGAACTTTTTCTGACGAAAATTTTCTGTTTTTACCCGCAGCATTACATGGATTCTCTATACTACGTAAAAGGTAGCGAGATAGTAAAAGTAGAGCATTTATCTTTTAAAATAATTTCCCAAATATAACATATTACATGGAAGTAAAGTAAACCATTGTGTTAATTTATCGGTACTGTAAATACTATGCTCTACAATAGTTTCTATAGAGGTAGTGTGACGTACTAGAAAAGAATAACACAGACGACTGTTTCTGTTTGATATTTGCAATATATTTACAATTAATGTACAAATATTATTATACAAAATTTAACCCCTTGGCAACCTTTCAATCCCCTGAGCCGCGAACCCCGCGACCGTCCCTAGGTCTAGCCCAGAACCACTGCTCGAAAGCAGGAAAAAGCAACGCGAGGTGCGAAGCCATGGGACATAGAGTCCCGTAAATACCGAAGTTACATGGCCTGATGCCAAACCGATCTTCGACCTGAAGATCACGTGCAAAGATAGCACTGGAGATACCCCTCGTCTTTCGACACTCTGCGTATCCCGCGAGGCGCATGTCGGCGCAGCCTTAAGTATCCGTCGGCTCGCCCCCACCCTACAAGCGGCGGGCGTCATTCAGCTCGCTGGCCAGCCTTTCCTCCCAGTTATTTTCGTACGGGAATTTTCCGGCGTGGCGCGCACCGGCGTGGCGCCGCCGCCTTCCACCCCCATCCCACCTCCGGCTTAGGAGCGGGTTTCCCCGAAGCGGCCCGCCGCAGCGACGCCGTACC